>UESW01003889.1:1256738-1510072 GCA_900491605.1 Calamus simplicifolius
CTTTGTCACCCGTCATATGTCTTGAGCAGCCGCTATCAAGATACCACTTCTTGTTTGATCTTTTGGCCACAAGACATTCCTGCAATATCATCAAACTTTATGCTTAGGTACCCAAGCTTTCTTGGGTCCTTCATGGTTAGCAGCAATAAAAATTGTTCCTTTCGGAACCCATATTTTCTTAGTTTTAATATTTTTTTAATTTCTTGTTGTTCATTAAGGTTTTACATTCGAAGGATTTGTGTCCTTTTGATTGCATTTAAAACAAGTAATATTGCTTTGGTTAGCTTTTACAAAAATATTTTTTAATGATTTCTGTTTTCTTAATGTGTTATATCCTAGCCCAGCTTTGTCAAAAACAGCCTTTTGACTATCTAGAATCATGTTTAATTTAGTTGAGCTTAAAGTAAATTTCTCAACAATGTCCTTATTTTTTAACATCCCTTCTAAGAGAGTCAATTTCTTTAGCTTGCTGTTCTTTATCTAAAGCTAAAGTTCCTACTTGATCTTTTAAATCTTTAGTTGAGTTTTTAGCTTCAGATTTTAATAAATCTCTTTCTTGATTCAGATTATCTCTTTCTTTCCTAAGTTCTTCATTTTCATTAGTTAAGTTTTTAACTTCTAAAGCTAATTCATTTTTACTTTTAGCTAAACTAACGTTATCATTTTTCACAGATTTAAATTTCTTTTTCAACAATTTAAAATCTATCATTAGTTCATTAAAAGCTTCAAACATTCCATCAATGTAAATTCATTGTTGGAGGTTTCGGAACTTACCTCGTCATTGTCGTCGTCGTTGGCCATGAAGCAAATATTTGCAACCTCTTTTGTTCTTCTTCTTCAGAAGAAGATTCATTGCTGTCAGTCCATGTTGCAACATATGCCTTCTTCTTTTCTTGAAGGTCTTTTTCAATTGTGGACAATCATATCGATAATGCCCCGGTTTCTTACACTCATAACAGATCAAGGGGTCTTTCTCTTTGTCCTTGTCCTTTTCTTTCTTTTCCTTTTCCTTTTCTCCTTCCATTTTATTTCCAAATTTTTGTTTTTGGAAGGGTTTCTTTTTCCTCAAAAATCTCCTAAATTTCTTGGCCAGAGAGCAGTTTCATCATTATCTTCATCACTATCATCACTGCTGCTCTCTTCCACATCTTTTGCAGCCTTTAGAGCAATGGTTTTCTTCTTTTTAGTTTCCTCCTCAATATGCTGCCTCATTATCAATTCGTGGTCATGAGAGATCCTAGAAGCTCCTCTAAGGGTAGTGCATTGAGGTCTTTGGCTTCTTGGATTGCTGTGACTTTTGCTTCCCACGATCTTGGCAATGACCTGAGTATTTTGCGAACAAGATCAGCATTAGTATAAATTTTTCCAAAACTTTTCAAACCATTCACAATATCGGTGAATCTAGTGAACATGCATGTGATGGTTTCAGTTTGTTCCATTGTGAACAATTCATATTTATGAACCAAAATATTTATCTTTGATTCTTTTACTTGGTTTGTTCCTTCATGTGTAATTTCCAACCTATCCCATATTTCTTTAGCGGAATTACAAGTAGAGATGCGGTTGAATTCATTTGAGTCTAAGGAACAATATAAGATATTAATGGCTTTGGCATTAAGTTGAGCCATTCTCCTATCATTATCATTCCAATCCCTTTCGGGCTTTGGAACAATAGTGCCATCAATAAGGTGTGTGGGTGTACTAGGTCCATTTAATATAACACCCCAAAGCTCATAATCAGAAGCTTGAATGAATATCCTCATTCTAGCTTTCCAATAAGAATAGTTTGAGCCATTAAAAAGTGGAGGTCTATTCGTAGAATGACCTTCAGCAAAACTAGAACCACTTTGTGTTGCCATAATGACCTTTAGCTCTTGACCGTGAGATCAAACTCTAAATGAGCACTATACTCTGATACCAATTGTTGGCCCAGATGGCAACCCAAGAGGGGGGGGTAAATTGGGTTCTTAAAAATTTAAGCCCTTTTTAACTTTAGTTGATTAGTTAGCAAAATGTGCAAGTGAGATTAACTAATGAGCAAAGAACAGCAGTTAACAAAGAGAGATAGAGATAGAGAAAATGAACACGGCAAACACAAAAGTTTTATAGTGGTTCGGTGTATCCAACACCTACATCCACTCCCAAGGATCACTTGGGTCCACACTATAATCTCTCTAGATTACAGCCGAGTTGTTTCACAAGTTCACAACTCAAACTAGTTGTTTTTCGGGGATCACAACGAACCCAGCCGATTTTACACGGGCTCACCGGCACCAAACCCAAACACAAGCTATACCTAGCTTGTACCGAGGTTTAACAACCTCCTCTAGTTTAATCCCTCAGATTAAACTAGACACAAACTAATAAAATGAGTTTAATTACAAGCAGCTCCTTTTGAGCAGATATTTCAAAATAGAAATCGAGTTTAGAAAAGCCTGAATGTTTAGAGCTTGAAAGCTGGCTTGGCTTCTTTGGTTTCCTTCCTTCAACTCCTCTTGTTGTTGAATCAGACCTCAGCACCGATTCTTCACAGATTTGAGCTTTGGAGTTGGGTTGAAGCTTTTTCTCCCTTTTTCTTGAATGTGGAAGATCTTTGATTTGCTCTTGAAAGCGTTGGGATCTCCTCTTGAATCTTTTGTAGAAGGTAGCTCTGGAGTGCACGAATCTCACTCTTGGATTTCACTCCTTTTGAATCTCTCTTCTTTGAGCTAAAAGATTTTTTTAAGAATGCTCTGTTTTTCCCTCTTTTCAAATGATTCTTTTCTCTCTTTTTGATTTTCTCTCTTGTGTTTTGATTTGAAAAGAACTCCTCTATTTATAGAATCTGTAAAAATATATCCGTTAGAGTCAAAGAAAAATAGCCGTTATTTAAAAATCTAACCGTTGGAGCTGATGTGTCAATTCAAAAATTATCGCCCAGATTTTGGGGAGTCGGCTCGGGTACTGTGCGAGTCGGCTCGAGCAATCGAATCCAGAACGCACCAAAAGTGAGTCTCCAGGGGTCGACTCGTGAAAATCTGGGAGTCGACTCTTGACTTTCAGGAGTCGACTCGCGAAGAGCTGGGAGTCGACTCGAGAAGCACTCAAAAATGAGTCTTTCTGCCGTCTGAGTCGAGTCGGCTCGCACAGTCACGAGTCGGCTCGAGAAAGTTCAGGAGTCGACTCGGAAACTCTCGAGTCGGCTCGGGACTGATACAAAAATCAGAAAACATTCTGATTTGCTTTGAAAATCATCCCAACCAACTTTGAAATATAAATATGACTTAGATAATGTTGATTTAACAGTAATGCTCAATTTCAAAGCATTTCATTAAGTCATTGATCTTTAAAAGATTGGTATAGAAAATCATTTTTGAATTCATAAGTATAGCTCACTGAAACATATATTCAATTGATTCAAGAAACTCATTATATTTTTAATAGTTCATAGTTTCCAATTTGAAATTGCTCATAGTAAGAATATTTCATTGATTGACTTATCATGTTCATAGCCTTTCAGAAGGTAAAGTAATGTTTTGGAAATCATCAAAATCAATAAGTTGGGGCAATTATGTTTCAATAATTTCTCAACACGCCGCGGTTCCCCCTCACCAGCCCCTGGGGTGACCTCTTCCGCCTCTGGCTCAGGAAGAGCCAGGCATCCGCCTTCGGCCCCCAACTCGCCCGTCTCAACCGGCTCAGTGGGGGCTGGAGTTCAACTCCCGGAATCCAAATCGATGACCATTGGCTCGGGTGCAGCCGGGGATCTTTCGCCCGCCTCTTCGATTGGGGCCAGCTGGACCCTCTCCTCCATTCCCGCCTTAGCCGCCACAGGAACCCCCTCGCTCACCGGTGCCTCGGCTGGGATGCTCTCCCTCAGCTCTTCCACCGAAGCCACCTCCGCTGGAACTTCGGAGGCCTGGGCCGGCTCACCCTGGGTCTTCCGTCGAATTCTCCTCGCCGGCCTGACTACCTCGCCAACCTCCTGCCTTCTCTTCCGCATGGCCGCCTTTAGTGTCTCGGCAGATACCTTCATCACTGCACAAGGGGCCGATGGTCATAAAAAAGAAAAGGACCAGGTCAATGGACGAGAAGGATGGGATCTCGCGCTCAGCAACCGACAGAGCCAACTCGGCCTCATAGAGGTTATCCTCGGCCAACAACTCCTTCTAGGAGGGGATCTCGGAGGACATCAGATGGTCAAAGAGCTCCCGATCCCTCTCGTCTATAGCAGAAATTTTATTGAGGCCGACGTCAGGTTCTCTTCAATCCGCCCTCACTCCTTCCACGTGGGCAAACAAGAAACGGGATTTTCATCCCTTGACTTTGGAGGGAGGTGAAGTGGCAAAGTCCAACCCAACCTAGAAGTAAAAATCCACCACCCGTCTTCACCATGGTGGCGGAGCTTATAAAGGGTCCGAAACATAGAGATCCTAGCTTCCGAGCCATGGAAGAAATAGAGAACAACGAAGGCATAGATGATCCGAATCAAGTTCGGAGTCAACTGCACCGGGACCAATCTATACCTCTCTAATAAGTTCAAAATAAAGGAGTGAAAAAGAAGACGAAGCCCGCTTCTGAAGAACTCCTCGTACAGAGCTATCCGACCGGATCGATCAGAGGTCACCCTATCCTCGAGTCCAGGCACGGATAGGCAAATGAAGCTAGGGACCCTATACCTACTCCTGAGGTCTTCCACTACCTTAGGGGTCATGGTGGAAGCCACCCCCCCGGCCTTGCCAAATCAGAGATGGCCATTGGAGGAGGGGCCGGACGGGCTGAGGACGATGGAGCTACCCAAGCTGGGGCTATCCTAGATGAAGGTGCCCTAGGGGAAGACACTCGAGGTGGCGGTTGGGCATCCATCGTCGAGCAGTCGCGGATGGTGATACCCCCGACCGGACGATGCCTTTGGTGCACCAGGGGAACCTCTTCCTCCTCCTCTTCCGAGGATCGAGAGGAGCTCACGACATGCCTCTTATCCTCTCTAATGGCACGATGATCTATGGGCTCAAGAGGATGAGGACAAAAAGCAGAATGAAGCAAAAGGAGACTGACTTGATGTCGGGGAAAGAGAATGGAAATTTCAGACTATGAAGGTTCAGGGCTCAAGAGGAAGAAGGCAACAAAGAAGACGATGATAGCATAAAGGTTGCCCTCAGGCGTGAGGGGCAATTTTATACTGGCTTTTTGAATTGGCACGCCCAAGGCAGCGCCACACGGCCTTCTACTATTGCATGGGACATCCAGCTATCGATGATCCCACCAGCGCCCGAGATACGATGCCTCGGTTTTACCAAGGGAGCGAAATTTGCGGGCAATGACAAGACGTGGGGAGCAGTGGAGAAATGATGGCACCTACTTTTTCCCATTCTTCGAGAGATCTTCTCTCGGTGCGCCTGGTACTGACATCATCTTTCGCATTTTCACTTGATTATGGAAGGATTTCGAAGCGACATAGCCTCGGGAGGATGCACCACACTTTCAACAATTAAAGGTGCATGAAAGCCAGTGGTTATTATAAATTGTTGTGCTCCTTTCGTCCAAGGGTCAGCGGATGCGTGGCCCATCGAGCTCATGAGCAGGAGGGGCATCTTATGTGGTGCCACTTGGATGTTAACGGTGAAGCTAACTTATGGCGTAGGTAGAAGTAGGTGGCCACACTTCTCTAAGTTGGCCCCAGCGGCCCTGCCTTCTCCAAGTCGGCCTCAGCGACCCCGCCTTCTTCAAGTCGGTCCCAGCGGTCTCGCATTCCTCAAGTTGGTCGCCTGATAAGGTCAGGCTCACCCACTGCCTGGCTTGCATCGCCTGACACGATCAAACCCACCTACCACCTGGCCTGCACAGCCCGACAGAGTCATGCCCACCTATCATCTAACCTACGCAGTTGATGGGACCAGGCCCACCAACCGTCAGACCCATGTGCTCGATAGGATCAGGCCCACCAATCAGCTATTATTCACGTAATCACCATGAGTTTAGCAGACATTCCTCTTCACTGAACTTCATGTGACTGATCCCAAGACGGGTACCAAAGGTCTATAAAAGGGTAAGAGAATCCAGAATAAATGGTACGTCCACACTTACACACTCTCTAATCTAAGAAAATCCTTCGATACTCGAAACCTTATTTTTTTTCCAAAGTTTATTCAAGCTCTCTCGGCTGTGACCTCGGTTGCTAACTTGATCGTCGGAGAGTACCCGCCGGAGCAACCTCTGGCCCCGGGACTTCTTGCAGGCCATCCGCCCCAAAGAAAGCTGCACCAGCAAACGACGTTCCCCGACGATCGATTCTAGTGATTGAGCGTCAACAAATTGAGTACTAGGTAATTCATCCTCAACATACAACGATGCCCAAAACTTTGTCTAGAAAACTTATGAAAAGATTCTATTTTCAAGGATAAAGAAAACCCTTTTGTTTATAATTGGTGAACAAACTGACATTAATTTGTAATATTTTTTATGATGCATTAATTTGTAATATTTTTGCAACAAGTCTGCACCTGTTAATTCAATTAACTTATTAGCAAACAAAATTATATGATCCCAAAAATTTAAAAGTTAATTAATAGCTGATAAACTTAAGCTATAAGCACTTAATTTTTTTTATTTATTTAAGATAATTTTTAAAATATTATAACTTTTGCATGTATCATCAACATGGATGCATTTTTAAGATAAAAACGTGTAGTCATTTTTTATTGCTCATCTCAAAAGAATAGTATTTTAATTTATAATATCAATCCTAGACCTTATAAAGTTCAGTTTGCAAATTTCAAAGATGTAAAAGTTTTTAATTAACTATGTTTAATTATATCTATAAATGAAGGGTGAAACAAGATAATTAATCTCATTAATGTAAAAAAAAATGAGATAAAAAGGAGCAAGGCTGCTTCGTTAATTTGCCTGCATTTACTCCATTCATTCGCTTTGTTTTTTTTGGAGTAGTTACGATGACAAAATCAAGTAAAGCAAAAGGCAAGCGGCTCAAAAAAAAAAAAAAAAAATAGCAGCAAGAAAAATCCACCAATAAAAAGATTAATGCATTCAAACTAATTAATGTTTATTTTATAAAGGTAGACACAAACACGTTGCACGCACGCTTAAACGAGCTGGTCCTTGGAGGAGCTTTGGTCTTATTTATAGACGTGTGCAAGTAAATACACACTATTTTCAGTGTATTTTTCTGTTGTCGTGTCTATCAAATGAGAACCCAGCTACTTAAATTTGATACCCTTCTCTGGTAATATTTGAACGATCCACAATTTTGCATGGCCACAATACCACGTAGGTTGCCAGTAAAAATCATGAATTTAACTGTATTTAATTTCCTGGATCAAATGCATAATGCGCGCTCTAAAAATCAATATAATGGCACTCATGTAACTGGCGCAATTATGGATATTATCGTTTGGTAATTAAGTTTATGATTATAAAGCTTTTATAAGCCTCAAGATTTCTTCATTCAACATTAGATGCCATCTTATTACGCCGATAGAATTATTCATTATTTTTTATCAATATATTATTTACTAAGAATCAAATAATATTGTCAAATTAAATTTCTTAAAAAATATATATAACTTGAATTTACAAGAGCAATATGACCAGTATATATAGAGTTTATGCAAAAATTACTATATGTGTGTGTATGTATATATATACACACCTTTATTTTAGCATTATTCTCTCTCTTTTGAATTGTTGTCCTCTTGCTTCAGCTTCATGGTGTCAACTGTAATAATATAACGAGAGTACCATCCTTGTTAACCATATGTGTCATCCTAAGTATAGTAAATGATGTGTTCAATACATGACTAAAATAACCCATCTTAGTGGAAGTGTCTGATCACCTAATCTTTCTAAAACAATTAATAATACATCATTACTTGTGCTGCCAAGAAACTTCCAAATTAATTGCCTGCAATTTTCAACATTCATAACAGCTTTGGATCAAAGAGAGAGTACCTCTTGCCATCATGGTCATGAGAATGACCTGTGGACCAAGCTTAGCTGGAGATTGGTGGAAATTAATGTCTATATTGGAGACAGCCAGTCACCATCTCTCAGAACTTGGGACATGGAACAACAATATAGAAATTAATGTCTATATTGGACAGACAGCCAGTCGCTCGACCTGGTAATTATGGATAGCTCGGCCGCTGAAAAGCCCAAGCTCTGATGTCTTCATATGGATATCGTACGTGGACGGCTGCACGCTTGTGAACCTCTCTTTATCTAAGGAATCAAACAAAAGAAACAGCAACTGTCCTACCTATATACTATATCGATCTCTATAAGGGGGGCAGCACATGGTTGGATCTAAAAGTGAAAGCAAACATGAATATAGAAAACCTGTTCTTTTCTACTACACCAGCACCTATATATATATATATATATATATATATATATATATACTCCTCAATATCAATTCTTTGCCTTGCTTAGAATTGAGTACTTCTCGTATAAGTCCGCCTTAAAACTTTTTATTAGATGTAGCAACCACCACCCACCAAGATTTACTACAACGTGACTAAAGTCTTCTTTTCTAAGATTGAGATTGATGTTAATCTTGATATTATATATTGCACAGCAAGCTAGCATAGGGTTTCTATTTATCACGTATATTTATATTGACCTCGTTCAAGGTTTAATGGGTGGCTCCGAAACTGCTTAAAGTTCTTCCTGTCATCCCCATGCTAGTAAAGTGGTTTTGATTTTTATTCATGATTTTTACTGGCAACCTATGTGCAAAGTTGTGGATCATTCAAATATTACCAGAGAAGCGGTATCAAACTTACCGGGTTTATAGGACGAAATAAAGTGTCCCACCGGCAGCGCTCGTGGTGTTCATTAATTAGTCCTGCATAAATTTCCTGAGTGCATAAATTTCCTGAGTGCATAAATGACCACATTTTCTAATAAACCAAAGGAGAGATCTTTGAGGCGAGACTAGAGAGCTGAGAGAGGAAGAGAGAAAGGACGGAGGGAGGGGGGAGAGACGGGAAGATGGTGGGGTTGCGGTCCAGCTGGTTTCTGCTCGCAGTGGAACTGGTGTTGGCTTATTTATTGCCTTCTAGATTCTGGGTTTCGTTTTTTTATTGGATGAAACAGAGCAGGGGAGGCGACGACAACCGAGGGATAGACGGCGTCAAGACTGTTCTCCTCTTCACTCCAGGCGCTCGGATCGCCACAGCTGGAGGTGGTCCCGGAGGAAGGCATCATTGCCGCTGTCTGCAAGACCAAGCGCTTGCATGCACATACATAAACGTGTTCCTCCTCTTGTAATCTTCTTCTTTTCATTTTATATTTCATTTTTTTATTTTACTTTTTCAAATAATTAAATATTTATAATGAAAATATTTAAAAACTATAATTGTAATCACAGTACAAACAATTATAGATGGATTTTGTTTTGCTACGTTACAATTGCTTTGCTTTGAGAACCTTACATATTTAAGCAGCGGAAACGCTGCATCCAGCTCTTCGATAGCTACGGATTTGGATGACAGTGAAACTCCGCGTTTGTCGTCAGCTTCCGCCCTCTAAAGCGAGCAAAGCTTATGAGAAATCGGCAAAGACGTCTCTCGTCTTCTCAAAGTACTGCTATATTTTCTTTCCTTTTTATCTCGTCTTCCCAAAGTACTGTGCGATTGTTTGGGCTTGGTAGAGGCACAGATATTTAGTACAAAAAACGACACACTTGCTCGGTGTCGTTCTCAAGATCAGTGAGTAAAGACAATGGGAGTATGAGACTAGATTAGAAGGATGGAGAATAGGGTCATGGCCACCTACTCGTCTTTCAATTATAGGGCATCTGGCAATACAATTAAGAGATGATATCCTAGGGACGATATATGAAAAATCTCTTTTCCAATTATGGTATGACGTGCTGTTCAAGTTATTTCCTTTTCTAAACCGGATCATTATTAGCAATGTTATCCTCTATATCTGCTCATAGAAACAGAGGGTATTAAATTATCTGCGACTGTCCCTTGCGTGTGAATGTTGGCAACGCGAGCATCTACCACCTCAAAAGTATTACCATATGCAAAGAGGTTGGCCTACCACCACAATCCAATGGTGGTTGTCGTAATCCATACTCAAAACTTTAGCTTGTGTGTGTGTGTGTGTGGATTCAGACAAAAGAATACGTATACGGACCTCAAAAGTATTACCATATGCAAAGAGGTTGGCCTACCATTAGGGCTAATCATACGGTGGAGGAGAAGACAAAGGCAGGGGAGAAAGTGGGGAACATGGACTTGTCGGGAGCTGTGGATGGCCTGAGCATCTCATAGCAAATATGGGCAGGGTGGTGTTGGGTAGGTTTGGAGTTCATGATATTTTTGTACAATTAGACTGTCTGGTGGCTTGCCCTTTCCAGGGAATGAAGTGGTCCTCTGTGTATAGATATTTGTGAATTTTATGCAATCTTGGTTTGTAGATGTCATTGGTCCTCTGAGAGGAAGTATAAATGCACTCTTATTTGTAGTTTCTATCGCTTTGTTGTTTTTGGGTGGGGGAGCGGGATTCTCTATACGGTCCCAGGCCTTGTTATTGCCTGCAAAGTGGGTATGACTGGTCAAGCAATTTGACTCTTTTGGATGATATAGATGATATAGATGTCAGAAAGTAGGACAGAACTTCTAACATTGATATATTTGTTCACCTAATTGATTCGAGAGGCGGTTGGCATGTTGCAATCTCTTCCCCCACTTAATGGTTAATGAGAAAAGATGCAGCTAAAATTCCTTGGAAAGTTGAGGCTGGGATTAAGATTGACGTTAATCAAGCGAAGGTCACAGCCTCTAGATTTCAAAGGGATTTGATATGAATAATTTATGGTTCAATTTGGTGGCTTGGTGCGTCGGATCCTTGAACCAAATAGGGCTGCCTTTACGTGGAATGAAAACGGATGTCAAGAAACTTCAGAGATTTCGATACCTTTGCTGGGCCCAGCAAAATAAGAAGCGTCGAGGATTTTTTTTTTTTGAATAGTCGCTTGTTTTGCTCCGAAGCCACACATGGGTTGGGTCGCACTGCCATCCCTCAGCGTAAAATGCCCCACAACTCGTAGATAATAACATACGCATGCCCTCGTGTTTTGAAATTTTGAACCTTTTATGTGGTTAATTTGAAGTTTAGACAATCATGTGGCATGTTTATTTTTAGATATGATTGTCTTGTTCCGCATCTTCTTTCGAAATTGCATTGGCATAGCTTTACCTTAGGAAGCTCTAAACTTGTTTTCCGGGCTTCCGTATTCGGCCTCCGAGTAGCTTTTATAATTAAGCTCATAGATCATAGCGAATTACCTAAATCTAGGCTTACCATAACGATAGACAGGAATCATGTCAAGACGTGGCCTAGAACCTATCATAACTGCCCCAGGTCTACTCAACCAGATCTCAAGCCGCCAAGGAGCCCTCCTAGCCGTCGATCCCCTAACAAACAGGATATGGATTCAATTCGATCCATCCCCATATCCTAACAACCTCTGAACCTTCCAGAAGGCGCTACAAAAAAAACTCGCAGAAATCTTTTATATAATCACATTTTATGAGAGGTCTTCCACCTCCCCATTATCTGGTTGATCGCCGATACTGACTTGAGCGTCGGAGGGTCTTCCGCGGAGGGCCACCCCCAATGAGGACTTTTTGTGCATGTCCGCCCCCTCTTCCTGGAGATCGACCGCGCCTGAGTCGGAGGACGGATCCCGACGGCAATAAAAAATAAATAGTTAATCCTTCGTTTTAAATGATGGCAGTTTCATCTGTGGAGATCAAATTAAAACGCCTTCCAGAGCTAGGGTGAAACTAGCCATGTGATACAGGTCTATTTAGCACTAGAAAGGAATTAATTTTATCTTTTTATTGAAATACGTACAGGGATGTGCCAGTGCCACCAAAAATATAATCCGTAAATATCCTCGCCAAGCGTCGCCTTATCTTTTGGTGCGAAGGAGAGACCCCAGATTACAGAAACCACTTCAATGGAAACCACCGACGGTTTTCAGAGTAGAAAACGGGGGGACCAAAAGAATCGATGGGTCCGCGTTCCCCAAAAACGGGGGCATGTGAGGCTGGTGGTCTGGCAAATTATTCGCTTCGGCGGATAGGTCCTGTTTATGGCTGTGAGAATGGGCATGGCTGTGCATTCGGTCGTAAGATTTTTTTTTTTTTATTTTTAAATTTAGATAATATATATTATCTAAATTTTGCTTTGAACCCAAAATCTTTGGAGCTGATAAAATTGCTATCTCTACTCGTGAAATAAACTCGCGCTTGCGAGTGCTTATCCGCTGACTGAGAGGAAAGTAAGTAATCATCATCATTATTATCGGGCCAACCAACCCAACCCCACATAACAACACAATCATGTGGTAAAACGAGAATAAAACTAACTGTTAGGGAATAAAATTATCATTGCATTAATATCCGTGCGAGGAGGCTAAGATCAACCTCCTTCCCTTAGCCTCCCCGGGCTTCCATAGCTCGACCTCCCCGAGCTCCCGTAGCTCGGCCTTCCCGGGCTCCCCCGTAGCTCGGCCTCCCCGGGCTCCCATAGCTCGGCCATCCCGGGCTTCCATAGCTCGGCCTCCCGGGCTCCCGTAGCTCGGCCTCCGCGAGCTTCCGTAGCTCGGCCTTCCCGGGCTTCCATAGCTCGGCCTCCCCGGGCTCCCGTAGCTCGGCCTCCCCGAGCTCCCGTAGCTCGGCCTTCGCGAGTTTTCGTAGCTCGGCCTTCCGGGCTTCCATAGCTCGGCCTCCCCGGGCTCCCATAGCTCGGCCTCCCCGGGCCCCCGTAGCTCGGCCTCCTCGGGCTTTCGTAGCTCGGCCTTCCCGGGCTCCCATAGCTCAGCCTCTCCTGAGCTTCCATAGCTCGTCCTTCCCGAGCTTCCATAGCTCGGCTCTTCGAACTTCCTGTAGTTCGTTTCCCCCGAGCCTCCATGGCCCGACTTCACTGAACGACCCACGATCCAATACCCACCTCCGTGGAACCCGACGCGGGAGAGCCTAAGCCTACTATAACGGCACCTTAGGCAAGGAATCATGCTGAGAAGTGGTCTAGAACCTATCAAGGCTACCTGAGACCTACACATCTACCATATCTCAAGCCATCAAGGAGCTCTCCCAGCCGTCGATCCCCTAACGGACAAGATACGGATCCCAACAGCCCACAACGGCCTGATTCGATCCACTCCCATATCCTAACAACCTCTGAACCTTCCAGAAGACGCTCAAGATCCACGCGACAGCCTATAAGTATCACGCTCATAGATTCTCTCAGGTACGCGCGCGCTCACACCCTCACTCCCCACTCTCCTGCTGCTCGTCGGTGCTCTCACCCTCTAGAGCTTCCGATTGGCCGCCCCCGGAGAGACTCCCCAGAGGGATCCACCTCCCCGTTTTCTGATTGATCGCCGATTTCCTTTCACTGACTTGAGCGTCGGAGGGTCTTCCGCGGAGGGCCACCCCCAACGCCTCTCGCGCAAGGACTTGTGTGGAGGTCTGCCCCCTTGGAGATCGACTGCGCCCAAGTCGGAGGACGGATCCCGGCGGCAACAGATTGGCGCTAGAGGAAGGGTCTCAAGTCCCATTAAAACTTGAAGAAATGAGACAAGGATCCTAATCTGGAGTAGAATCTCTCTAATGGCCAATCGAAGAAGAGCAACCTCTGAAGCTCAAGATCAGGTCGCTTCCCAGAGGCCTGATCCGACGAGCGGTGTAGCACCGCAACCACCACTAGTCGAAACTCCATCGCCGCCTGCCATCCCGGTGACCCAGGACCAGTTTGCTTCGCTGGTCCAACAAGTTCAGACTCTAACCCACCTGGTCCAGGAGCGCCTTACGACTCCTCCTGCTCCACACTTTCATAAGGAAGCGGCGGTTCCTTCTTCGCCGGCGACTTCCTCCTCCAGTCCGCGCAAATCCGCGGACCCCCCACATCGACCTAGAGGGGACAAGCCAGTCCCGCGAGGTGGTCACGACAGAGATCCTCCCAGATCTCGGCGAGCCCGGTCTCTCTCTTCGGTGACCTCCCGCCATGATTCGACATCGTCTCTGCGATCTTCTCGTCCAGCTCCTCCTCTGGCTGGCAAAGAGGAGATCCGTCGTCAGATCCAGGAAATGCGTCAGGAGTTGGACGCCGCCAAGCAGGCCCATCCGCCCCAGCCCAAAGCGGAGCAGTGCATCCCTTTCTCTAAGGGGATAATGGAGGAGGTGATTCCCTCCCATGTCAAGTTACCAGCCGTCGAACCTTACCACGGCTCCTCTGACCCGGACGACCATCTTAGCAGCTTCGATCAATAATGATGTTCCACGGAGCATCCGACGCGGTCCTCTGCCGTGCTTTCCCCTCCACCCTCAGGGGATCTGCTCGGACCTGGTTCAATTCTTTAAAACTAGGATCCATCGATTCATTTGACGAGCTGAGCCGCCTTTTTATTGGTTAGTTCGTCAGCAGCAGCCGCCACCGATGAAGATCCGACTCCCTCTATGAAGTTAAGCAGAGAGAGGGAGAGTCCCTGAGAAATTGTCTTGGCCGTTTTAATAAGGCCATGCTAGAGGTGGACCACCTTAATCATGAGGTGGCCATATCCGCCTTGGCGGGGGGAGTCTCGAAGGAAAGCGACTTCTACCTAGCTATGGAAGTCAGTTACCCTCCCTACCTCTCGGATATGATGGCCCTGGCGGACAAGTACGCTAGGGTCGAAGAATCGCGGAGAGTTGCCCGCATTGAGCAGGCAAAGAAGAAGGAACCCAAAGTCCCTGGCAGGCACCGTCCCGCCCGGCGACCAAGTCTGCCTCGCCGCCAAGAGTCCCTCCGCTGCCGCCAAGGAATCGCTCCCGGAGCCCTCCTAGGCGATTCAACCACTACACTCCACTGACCGTGCCCCGGGCGCAAATCCTCATGGAAATAGAGCGCCAGCTCCCCCGGCCAGTACCTCTCCGAGGGAACCCGACCCGAAGGGATCCCACCAAGTACTGTCGTTACCACCGGGAGCACGGCCACGACACTGAAGAATGCTGGCAACTGAAAAATGAAATCGAGAGGCTGATCCAGCGGGGGCGACTGAATCAGTTCAGGAGGGCGCCCGAGCCACAGCAAGGAGGTGACCGCCAGCCCGAGCTTCAACAACCTCCTCCACCGAATCCGCCCGTGATCGGCCGCATTAACATGATTGAGGAGGCCAGCGGATCGAACCCCAGGGGCGACAGTGAAGGATCGGCGCCAAAGAAGTCACGGACGGGCGAGCTCTCCTTCTCCGACGATGATCTCCAAGGGATACAGCTTCCCCATGAAGATGCACTAGTTGTATCCCTCAATTTAAATAACTATGATGTAAGCCGAATCCTTGTTGATAGTGGAAGTTCGGTGAATGTTTTGTACCTCGGTGTGTTTGCCAGGATGAAATTACTCATGGAAAACCTGCGAACCGTGGATTCCACCTTGATGGGATTCACTGGCGACGTCATCATCCCAGAAGGGGTCGTTACCCTGACAGTCCGCGCGGGAACCTGGCCCCTTGTAGCCATTATCCAGACGGATTTCCTAGTAACCGACCTCAGATCTCCATACAATGCGATATTCGGCAGGCCCGGCCTAATGTCCCTCAAGGCAGTTGTCTCCATCCCGCATCTGTCCATGAAATTTCCCACCGAGCGAGGAGTTGGAGTTGTTCAAGGAAGTCAGGCCATGGCTCGGCAGTGCTTCGTTACAAGCCTTCAGTCTAGAATGCCGGAGGTTGATAGGCTGGACGCCCGGGAAGACTTCGCCGAACAGCGAGGAGAACCGGCAGAGGAATTGGAGGAGGTGCCATTGGATGAGGCTCATCCGACCGAACTATAAAGATCGGGTCGCTGCTCAAGGGAGAGTCTCGGCGTAGATTGATCAGGTTCCTCCGAAGCAACGCTGACATCTTGCCTAGTCCGCCTCTGATATGCCTGGGATCAGCCCCGAGGTTCTCGTCCATCGTCTCAACGTGGACGAGATGCATGGGCCCGTCAAGCAGAAAAAGAGGAGCTTCGCCCCAGAACGATAAAATGCCATTGAAGAAGAGGTAGACAAACTCATCAAGGCTAATTTCGTCCAGGAGGTAAATTATCCGAGCTGGCTATCAAACGTCATCATGGTGAAGAAGTCGAACAGTAAATGGAGAATCTGCATCGACTTCACTGACCTCAACAAAGCCTGCCCGAAGGACAGCTTCCCCTCCCCCAGATCGACCAGCTTATGGACGCCACCTCAGGTCACAGATGCTGTCATTCATGGACGCCTATTCAGGCTACAATCAGATCCGAATGGCCCCTGAGGATGAAGAAAAGACTGCCTTCATAACCAATCGAGGTACTTACTGTTACCGTGTCATGCCTTTTGGTCTTAAAAATGCAGGTGCAACCTACTAGAGGCTGGTCAACAAAGTATTCAAGGAGCAAATCGGCCGGAATATGAAGGTGTACGTGGACGACATGCTGGTCAAGAGCAAGGAGGCATCACAGCATGTCGAGGACCTCACAGAGAACTTTGCAACACTGCGCAAGTACGGGATGAGACTCAATCCGACCAAATGTGCCTTCGGTGTTAACTCTGGGAAGTTTCTCGGCTTCATGGTCTCCCAGTGAGGTATCGAAGCCAACCCCCAGAAGATTCAAGCTCTCCAACAAATGGCGCCCCCGGCATCTATCAAAGAGGTCCAGCGCCTAACCGGGAGGATAGCGGCCCTCAACTGCTTTGGCGCGGTTGGCTGAGAGATGCCTCCCCTTCTTCAAAACTCTCCGATCGGCCAAAAACTTCCAGTGGACTCCCGAATGCCAAAGGTCATTTCAAGATCTCAAAAAGTACCTCGGCTCGCCCCCACTTCTCAGCAGTCCGGCTCCAGGAGAGACCCTATTCTTGTACCTAGCTGTTTTGGAGGGTGCAGCCTGTTCGGTGCTAGTCAGGGAAGAAGGCAAAGTCGAGAAGCCGATCTACTATGTCAACAGGCTACTCCGCGATGCGGAGACAAGGTACAACAGAATTGAGAAAATGGTATTGGCCTTAATCACCTCAGTTCAGAAGCTGCAGCCGTACTTCCAAGCACATTCCGTGACGGTTCTGACCCACCAACCCATCCGGGCAGTAGTCCACCGTCCCGAGACGTCGGGAAGAATGACCAAGTGGGCCGTCGAGTTGAGCGAGCACGACATACACTTTCAGCCTCGCCCGGCTATCAAAGCTCAGGTGCTTGCCGACTTTCTCCTTGAGTGTACCATCCCCGAGGATGGTTCTACCCCAGACTCCCCCGAAGAACCAAAATCTAGAGCCCGTGGCTCCTCCATGTCGACGGGTCATCTAATGCCCATCGCTCCGGTGCGGGCCTGGTTCTCACCAGTCCGGAGGGGATAACCTTTGAGTATGGCATCCGTTTCTCTTTCCCAGCCTCCAACAACGAAGCCGAGTATGAAGCCCTGTTGGCCGGCCTCTGAATTGCCC
The DNA here is from genome assembly GCA_900491605.1 of Calamus simplicifolius. Taxonomy (NCBI): domain Eukaryota; kingdom Viridiplantae; phylum Streptophyta; class Magnoliopsida; order Arecales; family Arecaceae; genus Calamus; species Calamus simplicifolius. The sequence goes on from UESW01003889.1 coordinate 1,274,193, forward strand.
ACAATCTAAAGGTGGGGAAGCTTAATGCCTTCACCGACTCTCAGCTGGTTGCCGGTCATGTGCGAGGAGAGTTTGAAGCCCGGGAGCCGAACATGGTTCGATATCTCCAGGAGGTGCGGAGTCTGCTTCCCCATTTTATTGAATATGAAATCATTCGGATTCCCAGATCCGAGAATGCCTGCACCAATCTACTCTCTCGATTGGCGACCGCGAAGTCGATGGACGCCGAACAAAAGTTCCACTTGGAGACTCTGGAAAGGCCCAGCATTGCGGAAGCCGATCGAATAATGCAAGTTGAGGCCGAACCATCATGGTTCGACCCTATCCTCAAATATCTCAAAGAGGGGTCGCTTCCACCCGATCGGAGAGAAGCTAGAAAGCTAAAGCTACAGCCCACCCACTATGTGCTGATCGACAACCAGCTTTACAAACGGTCCTTCTTCATGCCACTGCTCAGGTGCCTTCGCCCGTCCGAAGCAGATTATGCTCTATGCGAGGTACATGAGGGGATTTGCGGCAACCATCTCGGAAGTCGGTCCCTATGCCACAAGGTACTGCGATAAGGCTATTACTGGCCGACCATGTAGAAGGATGCGGACGACCTAGTCCGAGCCTGCGACCCATGCCAGAGGCATTCAAGCATCCAAAGGCTCCCCTCCACCGAACTAGTTTCCATATCCTCCGCCTGGCCTTTCGCCAAATGGGGAATGGACATCCTCGGCCCATTCCCGCTTGCCACGGGACAGCGGAAATTCTTATTTGTCGCCATTGATTACTTCACTAAATGGGTCGAGGTGGAAGCGGTTGCACAAATAACCGAAGCACGGGCCAGAGACTTTGTATGGAGGTCCATCATCTGCCGATTGGCCTCCCACATACCATAATCACCGATAACGGTAAGCAGTTCGATAACTCCAAATTCTGCCAGTTTTGTGAGGAGCATGGAATCCGTCACCACCTCACCTCGGTCGGGCATCCACAAGCCAACGGAGCAGCTGAAGTGACCAACAGGACCCTCCTTAAGGGGATCAAAGCTCGCCTTTCCAGAGCTCAAGGCAGGTGGGCGGACGAGCTGCATCATGTTCTATGGGCCTACCGCACCACCCCGAGAATCCCGACAGGTGAAACCCCATTCCGGATGGCCTTCGGCACGGAGGCCGTTATCCCTGTGGAAATAGGTCTCCCATCGTTGCGGGTGGAAAGCTACTCAGAGGAAGCTAGCAACGATCAGCTCCGCACTAACCTCGACCTGATGGAGGAGATCAGAGAGAAAGCTCGGATCAGAGTGGCTGCGTACCAACAAAGGGTGGCCCGTTACCACGCCTCCAGAGTCAAAGGAAAAGCCTTCCTGCCTGGCAACCTTGTTCTTCGAAAAGCCTCTGTTTCCAAACCCCTGGAACAAGGAAAGCTGGCGCCAAACTGGGAAGGCCCGTACCAGGTGGCGGAGACCATTGGACCGGGAACCTACAAGCTACAAGATTTGGATGGGAAATCCATCCCCCGGATATGGAATTCGTACAATCTCCGAAAATATTATCAATAGGGTACATCCTCTCCAAGTCTATTTTCATATGCCTCATTATACCTTCCTGTCGGCACATTTTTTTTTCAATGCAAATCATTATGCACTACATTGCCAAAGGTTGCAAAAAGAAATAGATGCTGCTTACCAATCCTCGGCACGACCGAGCTACTTATCTGGATAGGAATTCTCCGAACCTTGGCAGGGCCAAGTAAAATATTCTCCAACCCCGGCTGGGCCGAGCAACAAATTCTCCGAACCTTGGCTGGGCCAAGTAAAATATTCTCCAAACCTCGGCTAGGCCGAGCAACAAATTCTTCGAACCTTGGCAGGGCCAAGTAAAATATTCTTCGAACCTTAGCGGGGCCAAGTAAAATGTTCTCCGAACCTCGGCTGGGCCGAGCAACAAATTCTTCGAACCTTGGCAGGGCCAAGTAATATATTCTCCAAACCTCGGCTGGGCCGAGCAACAAATTCTCCGAACCTTGGCAGGGCCAAGTAAAATATTCTCCGAACCTCGGCTGGGCCGAGCAACAAATTCTCCGAACCTTGGCAGGGCCAAGTAAAAATTCTCCGAACCTCGGCTAGGCCGAGCAACAAATTCTCCGAACCTTGGCAGGGCCAAGTAAAATATTCTCCGAACCTCGGCTGGGCCGAGCAACAAATTCTTCGAACCTTGGCAGGGCCAAGTAAAATATTCTCCGAACCTCGGCTGGGCCGAGCAACAAATTCTCCGAACCTTGGCAGGGCCAAGTAAAATATTCTCCGAACCTCGGCTGGGCCGAGCAACAAATTCTTCGAACCTTGGCATGGCCAAGTAAAATATTTCCGAACCTCGGCTGGGCCGAGCAACAAATTCTCCGAACCTTGGCAGGGCCAAGTAAAATATTCTCCGAACCTTGGCTAGGCCGAGCAACAAATTCTTCAAACCTCGGCAGGGCCAAGTAAAATATTCTCCGAACCTTGGCAGGGCCAAGTAAAATATTCTCCGAACCTCGGCTGGGCCGAGCAACAAATTCTCTGAACCTTGGCAGGGCCAAGTAAAATATTCTCCGAACCTCGGCTGGGCCGAGCAACAAATTCTCCGAACCTTGGCAGGGCCAAGTAAAATATTCTCCGAACCTCGGTTGGGCCGAGCAACAAATTCTCCGAACCTTGGCAGGGCCAAGTAAAATATTCTCCGAACCTCGACTGGGCCGAGCAACAAATTCTCCGAACCTTGGCAGGGCCAAGTAAAAAATTCTCCGAACCTCGGCTGGGCCGAGCAACAAATTCTCCGAACCTTGGCAGGGCCAAGTAAAAATTCTCCGAACCTCGGCTGGGCCGAGCAACAAATTCTTCGAACCTTGGCAGGGCAAAGTAAAATATTCTCCAACCTCAGCTGGGCCGAGCAACAAATTCTCTGAACCTTGGCAGGGCCAAGTAAAATATTCTCCGAACCTCGGCTGGGCCGAGCAACAAATTCTCCGAACCTTGGCAGGGCTAAGTAAAAAATTCTCCGAACCTCGGCTGGCTGAGCAACAAATTCTCCGAACCTTGGCAGGGCCAAGTAAAAATTCTTCGAACCTCTGCTGGGCCGAGCAACAAATTCTCCGAACCTTGGCAGGGCCAAGTAAAATATTCTCCAACCTCGGCAAGACCGAGTAAAATTTCTTCAGGTTAAAACACCGACGAAAAACCAAAGTACGTAGGCCCCGATTAAAGCTGTAGGACTTCCAAATAGTCCCCAAAACTCCCGCTGGTTTAAAAAGAGGCACACTGATCGAAAACCGTCAACGCGCACAAAGAATGTGCCTGGCAAACCCCTTTAAGGGTTCAATAAGCCCCGCATAATCGGCCAAGAGCCCCAAGCATAGCCAGGGAATCCCCCTCTGCCACTAAAATCTTTGGGCAACGCCCCTATAACCCATCGAACAAAACGTCTATCTCAGCGCGTGAACCAGTGGAGCTACCCAGGCTTCCCAACTATTATGCGAATGGCATTTTTTGGGGCTAAAAACCCGTGAGACAGGAAGATTATCCAAACCACTTTCATTGATGGAGGAAAGGGAGTATAAAAAGAAACAGAAAAAGCAAAAACAAGAAGCAAAGGAGGCCCCATCTAAGATTCGGTGTCGCTCCCAGACACCAGTAGGTCCTTCAGCCGCTCGGTGATGTTGGCCCAGATGGCAACCCAAGAGGGGGGGTGAATTGGGTTCTTAAAAATTTAAGCCTTTTAAATAATTTAAATTGAGATGTGCAAGTGAAGGATAACTAATAAGCAAAGCACAAACACAAGTATATGAGAGATAGAGAAGAGACAATTAAGCACGGCAAACACAAGATATTTTTATAGTGGTTCGGTGCAATCAACACCTACGTCCACTCCCAAGACTCACTTGGGTCCACACTATAATCTCTCTAGATTACAGCCGAGTTGTTTTACAAGTTCACAACTCAAACTTGTTGTTTTTCCGGGATCACAACGAACCCAGCCGATTTTACACGGGCTCACCGGCACCAAACCCAAACACAAGCTATACCTAGCTTGTACCGAGGTTTAACAACCTCCTCTAGTTTAATCCCTCAGATTAAACTAGACACAAACAAATAAAATGAGTTTAATTACAAGCAGCTCCTTTTTGAGCAGATATTTCAAAATAGAAATGAGTTTAGAAAAGCCTGAATATTTAGAGCTTGAGAGCTGGCTTGGCTTCTTTGGTTTCCTTCCTTCAACTCCTCTTGTTGTTGAATCAGGCCTCAGCACCGATTCTTCACAGATTTGAGCTTTGGAGTTGGGTTGAAGCTTTTTCTCCCTTTTTCTTGAATGTGGAAGATCTTTGATTTGCTCTTGAAAGCGTTGGGATCTCCTCTTGAATCTTTTGTAGAATGTAGCTCTGGAGTGCACGAATCTCACTCTTGGATTTCACTCCTTTTGAATCTCTCTTCTTGAGCTAAAAGATTTTTCCAATAATGCTCTGTTTTTTTTCCTCTTTTCAAAAGATTTCTTTTCTCTCTTTTTGATTTTCTCTTCTTTTTTTTGATTTGAAAGCTCCTCTATTTATAGAATCTGAAAAATATATCCGTTAGACAAGGAAAAATAGCCGTTATTCAAAAATCTAACCGTTGGAGCTGATGTGTCAACTCAAAAATTACCGCCCAGATTCGGGGAGTCGGCTCGGTACTGTGCGAGTCGGCTCGAGCAATCGAATCCAGAACGCACCAAAAAGTGAGTCTCCAGGGGTCGACTCGTGAAAATCTGGGAGTCGACTCGTGACTTTCAGGGGTCGACTCGCGAAAAGCTGGGAGTCGACTCGAGAGGCACTCAAAAATGAGTCTTTCTGCCGTCTGAGTCGAGTCGGCTCGCACAGTCATGAGTCGGCTCGAGAAAGTTCAGGGGTCGACTCGGAAACTCTCGAGTCGGCTCGGGACTGATACAAAAATCAGAAAACATTCTGATTTGCTTTGAAAATCATCCCAACCAACTTTGAAATATAAATATGACTTAGATAATGTTGATTTAACAGTAATGCTCAATTTCAAAGCATTTTCATTAAGTCATTGATCTTTAAAAGATTGGTATAGAAAATCATTTTTGAATTCATAAGTATAGCTCACTGAAACATATATTCAATTGATTCAAGAAACTCATTATATTTTTAATAGTTCATAGTTTCCAATTTGAAATTGCTCATAGTAAGAATATTTCATTGATTGACTTATCATGTTCATAGCCTTTTAGAAAGTAAAGCAATGTCTTTTGGAAATCATCAAAATCAATAAGTTTGGGCAATTATGTTTCAATAATTTCTCAACAATCTCCCCCTTTTTGATGATGACAAAAATATTGAGTTTGTTCATGATTGATTAGTGAATTAATTTTGTTTTCATAGTTAAGTTTAGGCTCCCCCTCAATGAGGTAGCTCCCCCTATGAAACTTAATTAATTAACCCATTGTTTATCACAATCATAGACAATCATAAAACTATAAAATTCTCCCCCTTTTTTGTTATCAACAAAAAGATAGATAAACATTCATTCAAATTTCATTGACATAAGGAAATAGAGAATTCATTTCATTCAAAAGTCTAGTACATCAAAATGTTCGATACATTGATTTCATAAAGAAGCATAAAAACTTCAGTACAAAACAACTCTAGTAACTCAAAAATGAGTTCTTACAATTCTAGTTAGATGATCAACAATATTTTTCATTCCTTCAGATTGAATTTTACATAGTCCTTGAGTTTTTCATCCACAAACGTGCACGCACTCTTAATTTTATCTTGAAGCTCTGCGTTGCTCTGTGCATAAGTCTCTCCATCTCCACAAATATCCTTAAGTTCTTCAAAAATATTCTTGAGATCACTACTTAAGGATGCGATGAAGAGCCGATAGTGGATTCAATCTTTGAAATACGATCATCAAGAGAATAAAGTGTCTCTCTCAAATGCATAAACTTATTCTCAAATTCAGTTTTAAGCTTGTCAGATTGATCTTCAAGTAAGGCTTTGAGTTGCAAGATTTGTTGATCTGAAAAGCTAGCAGAAGATGAAGTCTGAACAATTGTTGGAACAGGGGCTGGAGCAGAGGTAGAAACCAAGGGGCTCGGAGGTGCAGGCGAAGGATGTCTAACAGATGGTCCTGCAGCCTCAGTATCTATTGCTCTTTCCTCTGTCACTCCTTTCCTTTCCCACTTCCCATTCTTTTTGACAAACCCCATCCTATGAATAGTTGCCAGACTATAAAAATCAGTGTGTCTTAAGTTTTTCATTGGTTCATTATCAGAGATCACCACACCCTGGCTTCGAAAAATCAAAGTAAGAATCATCCCATATGGCAGACTGGATTTCCTTTTCCCTGCACAATCTGCTATATACCACAAAATCATGCTTGGAAGATTGATTGGCTTGCCAGTCACAATGGCGTCCATTACAAAAACATCTCTTTCGGAAACATAATCAAATCTACCCGTTTTAGGAAATAGAATCCTACAGCAGATATTGTGAAGCAATCTCAACTCTAAGGACAGCTGATTAGCAAGAATCTCTTCAAATCCAACCACATCCCTGTTTAATAATCTGGATAAAGCTGGGGCGCGGTCATCAGAAGAGAAGGTTGAGGTGCCAGACAAGGGTAATTGCAATAATCTAGCCAAGATCTCGGGAGTTACAGAAATTCTTACTCCTCTCACATTGCTAATAAGCCCATGGTCTCCTCTAGACAAATTTTTGTAAAATTCTTTAACTAATGAGGGATAAGTCGGGCATTCAAGAGAGCAACTTTCTCCCATCCCATCTCAATTAACTGTCTTCCAAAAAGAAAGCCCTCATTCTCAAATAATTCAAAATCCATCTTCCTACCAGTGGTAATGATTTTATCTGCTAGTCGGTCTACCTGGGAGGACGTGGCAGCAGGAGCAGCAGCTGGAGGAGAAGCAGATCGGTGGAGTCCGAGCTTGGCGAAGGTTCACGCGCCGGACGCTTAACCGTTTGCTTCACGGAGCGCTTTCTCTTGATGCCACCCGCCACAACACTAGATCCTCTAGTTTTAGGAGCCATTTGATGATTGGAGGTGATAAAAGGGATTCTAGGAGTTTTGGAGGGTTTGGAGAGAGTGTGGAGAGCGTATTTTTGATTTGGGGACGATAGAATGAGCGACGAGTCGACTCTGCCCTAGAAAAATCATTTGGGACCACCTCGAGTCGGCTCGCGCAAACCCAAGTGTCGACTCGGCACAGACACAGAAAGTCCGTCCCGACATGGAGTCGACTCGCCAGAGAGGGGTCGACTCGAGAGTTTCAATGAAACCGGGAGTCGACTCCGATACGCATCGAGTCGGCTCCGAGACTATTTCAGACAAAAACATGAAATTTCTGAAATATGTCCGGAAAATGATCATAAAAATTGATAAATAATCATTGGATATGAGTGAATCAATCAGATAAGAGTTCTAGATGAGATGTCCTTAAGATTTGAGGATTTAAAAGAATTCTAGATATATTTCCTTAAAATTTCAAAATTTACTCAAAAGGATTACAAATTCCTAATTCTCCTCTTAGATATTCAAACCTTTCTTCACTTAGGGGTTTTGTTAAGATGTCAGCTAATTGTTCTTCAGTGTTTACATAATCTAAACAAATTTCATCATTAGCTACATGTTCTCTTATAAAATGATATCTAATTTCTATGTGTTTTGTTCTTGAGTGTTGAATTGGATTTTTCGTTAAATTGATTGCGCTAGTATTATCACATTTTATGGGTGTCTTATTAAGTTTGATACCATAGTCTTCAAGTTGTCGCTTAATCCATAGGATTTGCGCACAGCAACTTCCAGCTGCTACATATTCAGCTTCAGTAGTTGATAATGCAACTGAATTTTGCTTTTTGCTAAACCATGTGATTAAGTTACTGCCTAAGAAATGGCATGCACCACTTGTGCTTTTTCTATCAATTTTACATCCGGCATAATCAGAATCTGAATATGCAATTAGGTTTAATGTGGAGTCTCTAGAATACCATAAACCTACATCTTTTGTGCCATTTAGATATCTTAAGATTCTTTTAACAGCTATTAAATGTGATTCTTTAGGTTCAGCTTGAAATCTAGCACACAAACATACTGCAAACATTATATCAGGTCTACTTGCTGTTAAATAGAGAAGGGATCCGATAATACCTCGATAATACTTCTGATCAACCTTCTTACCTTCTTCGTCTTTGTCTAGCTTGCATGAAGGACTCATTGGTGTTCCAAGGGGTTTCATTGTTTCCATACCAAACTTTTTGAGTAGTTCTCTTGTGTACTTGGTTTGGTTGATAAAAATTCCCTCCTTGCATTGTTTGATCTGGAGTCCAAGGAAGAAGTTGAGTTCTCCCATCATGCTCATCTCGAATTCTCCCTGCATTAACTTTGCAAATTCTTGACAGAGAGATTCGTTAGTAGCACCAAAAATAATGTCATCTACGTATATTTGTACTACTAGTAAATCTTTACTTTTTCTTTTTAAAAACAAAGTTTTATCAACATTTCCTCTTGTAAAATCATTTTCTATTAAGAATTTACTTAACCTATCATACCAAGCTCTAGGTGCTTGTTTCAAACCATATAAAGCTTTGTGCAATTTAAAAACGTGATTTGAAAACTCGTGATCTTCAAAACCTGGTGGTTGTTCTACATAGACTTCTTCATTAATAAGTCCATTTAAAAATGCGCTTTTTACATCCATTTGAAATAGGTTAATGTTCATATGACATGCAAATGCAAGTAAAAGTCTAATGGCTTCTAGTCTAGCTACAGGTGCAAAGGTTTCATCAAAATCAATACCTTCTTCTTGACTATATCCTTTAGCAACCAATCTAGCTTTGTTTCTAATTACTATGCCATTTTCATCTAACTTATTTCTAAAAACCCATTTAGTTCCTATGATTGAATGGTTTTTAGGTCTTTCCACTAAAGTCCAAACATTATTTCTAGTGAATTGATTAAGTTCTTCTTGCATAGCTAACATCCAATTATTATCTTTTTCAGCTTCTTCTATAGTTTTAGGTTCTATTTGTGATACAAATGCAAGATGATTACTAATATTTCTCATGTATGATCTAGTCCTTATTCCTTGAGATGGATCACCTATAATCAATTCCTTAGGATGACTATAAGCATATCTCCAGTCTCTTGGAAGATCTACATCATTATGATCATTATTAACATCATCATCCTTATGTGAATCATTATCTTTAGCCTGTTGTTCATGATCAGAAGATACTTCAATATTAAGTTTTTCAAGATCTTTTTCAATTATGTTTGTATCTTCCTCATCATTAATCTTTTCAGATCCAGTTGCTAAAGATTCATCGAAACTACATGAATGGATTCTTCAACTATTAAGGTTTTCTTGTTAAAGATTCTATATGCCTTACTAGTTGTTGAATAACCTAGAAAAATTCCTTCATCTGATTTAGCATCAAATTTTCCTAAGTTGTTTTTACCATTATTATGAATGAAACATTTACATCCAAATGCATGAAAGTATTTTATATTTGGTTTTCTTTCATTCCATAATTCATAAGGTGTTTTCTTTAATATTGGTCTTATTAAAGCTCTGTTTAAGATGTAACATGCTGTGTTAATTGCTTCCGCCCAAAAATACTTTGGTAAGTTGCTTTCACATAGCATGGTACGGGCCATGTCTTCTAAAGTTCTATTCTTTCTTTCAACTACACCGTTTTGTTGTGGAGTCCTAGGGGCTGAAAAATTATGATTAATTCCATTTTCAGTGCAGAAATTTTCAAATAAGTGATTTTCAAATTCTGTTCCATGATCACTTCTTAGAGATACTATAGTAGTGTTTTTCTCATTTGTGACTTTCTTGAAAAATTTCAGGAACATCGAGAAAGTCTCATCTTTGTGAGCTAAAAACATTACCCAAGTATATCTAGAATAATCATCTACAATCACTAGACCATATTTCTTTCCTCCTAGACTTGTGGTTCTAGTTGGTCCGAAATAGGTCCATGTGAAGTAGCTCTAGTCCCCTAGAAGTTGAAACAAAGTTTTTAGATTTAAATGAACTTCTAGTTTGTTTTCCAAATTGACATGCATCACAGATTTTATTATTTTCAAAATCTAATTTAGGTAAACCTTTGACTAAATCCATTTTAATTAGTTTTGAAATAAGGTGTGTGCTTGCATGACCTAATCTACGATGCCACAACCAACTAATATCATTAATGTTAGCATTATCAGTAATTAGGCAATGACTACTCTTAGAAGTTTTGTCTGTGTCAACTAAGTATATATTGCCAAATCTATAACCAGTAAAAACAATGCTATCATCAATAGAATTAGTTACAGTGCATAAAGAAGATTTAAAAGAAACATTAAAGTTTTTATCACATAATTGACTTATGCTAATTAGATTATGCTTCAAACCATTAACATAAAGTACATTTCAATTACTATAGATGGAGTTATGCGAACTTTACCAAGGCCCAAAATTTGACCTTTACCGTTATCGCCAAATGTCACAACTCCACCAACATTTTCTTCTAGGGTGATGAATTCCTCTTTGTCACCCGTCATATGTCTTGAGCAGCCGCTATCAAGATACCACTTCTTGTTTGATCTTTTGGCTACAAGACATTCCTGCAATATCATCAAACTTTATGCTTAGGTACCCAAGCTTTCTTGGGTCCTTCATGGTTAGCAGCAATAAAAATTGTTCCTTTCGGAACCCATATTTTCTTAGTTTTAATATTTTTTAATTTCTTGTTGTTCATTAAGGTTTTACATTCAAAGGATTTGTGTCCTTTTTCATTACATTTAAAACAAGTTATATTACCTTGGTTGGCTTTTACAAAAATATTCTTTAGTGATTTCTGTTTTCTTAATGTGTTATATCCTAGCCCAGCTTTGTCAAAAACAGCCTTTTGACTATCTAGAATCATGTTTAATTTAGTTGAGCTTAAAGTAAATTTCTCAACAATGTCCTTATATTTTTTAACATCTTTCTTAAGAGAGTCAATTTCTTTAGCTTGCTGTTCTTTATCTAAAGCTAAAGTTCTACTTGATCTTTTAAATCTTTAGTTGAGTTTTTAGTTTCAGATTTTAATAAATCTTTTTCTTGATTAAATTATCTCTTTCTTTCCTAAGTTCTTCATTTTCATTAGTTAATTTTTAACTTCTAAAGCTAATTCATTTTTACTTTTAGCTAAACTAACGTTATCATTTTTCACAGATTTAAATTTCTTTTTCAACAATTTAAAATCTATCATAAGTTCATTAAAAGCTTCAAACATTTCATCAAATGTAAAATCATCATTTCGGAGGTTTCGGAACTTACCTCGTCATTGTCGTCGTCGTTGGCCATGAAGCAAATATTTGCAACCTCCTTTTGTTCTTCTTCTTCGGAAGAAGATTCATCAGACCATGTTGCAACATATGCTTCTTCTTTTTCTTGAAGGTCTTTTTCAATTGTGGACAATCATATCGATAATGCCCCGGTTTCTTACACTCATAACAGATCAAGGGGTCTTTCTCTTTGTCCTTGTCCTTATCTTTCTTTTCCTTTTCCTTTTCTCCTTCCATTTTATTTCCAAATTTTCGTTTTTGGAAGGGTTTCTTTTTCCTCAAAAATCTTCTGAACTTCTTGGCCAAGAGAGCAGTTTCATCATTATCTTCATCACTATCATCACTGCTGCTCTCTTCCACATCTTTTGCAGCCTTTAGAGCAATGGTTTTCTTCTTTTTAGTTTCCTCCTCAATATGCTGCCTCATTGTCAATTCGTGGGTCATGAGAGATCCTAGAAGCTCCTCTAAGGGTAGTGCATTGAGGTCTTTGGCTTCTTGGATTGCTGTGACTTTTGCTTCCCACGATCTTGGCAATGACCTGAGTATTTTGCGAACAAGATCAGCATTAGTATAAACTTTTCCTAAACTTTTCAAACCATTCACAATATCGGTGAATCTAGTGAACATGCATGTGATGGTTTCAGTTTGTTCCATTGTGAACAATTCATATTTATGAACCAAAATATTTATCTTTGATTCTTTTACTTGGTTTGTTCCTTCATGTGTAACTTCCAACCTATCCCATATTTCTTTAGCGGAATTACAAGTAGAGATGCGGTTGAATTCATTTGAATCTAAGGAACAATATAAGATATTAATGGCTTTGGCATTAAGTTGAGCCATTCTCCTATCATTATCATTCCAATCCCTTTCGGGCTTTGGAACAATAGTGCCATCAATAAGGTGTGTGGGTGTACTAGGTCCATTTAATATAACACCCCAAAGCTCATAATCAGAAGCTTGAATGAATATCCTCATTCTAGCTTTCCAATAAGAATAGTTTGAGCCATTAAAAAGTGGAGGTCTATTCGTAGAATGACCTTCAGCAAAACTAGAACCACTTTGTGTTGCCATAATGACCTTTAGCTCTTGATCGTGAGATCAAACTCTAAATGAGCACTATGCTCTGATACCAATTGTTGGCCCAGATGGCAACCCAAGAGGGGGGGGTGAATTGGGTTCTTAAAAATTTAAGACTTTTAAATAATTTAAATTGAGATGTGCAAGTGAAGGATAACTAATAAGCAAAGCACAAACACAAGTATATGAGAGATAGAGAAGAGACAATTAAGCACGGCAAACACAAGATATTTTTATAGTGGTTCGGTGCAATCAACACCTACGTCCACTCCCAAGACTCACTTGGGTCCACACTATAATCTCTCTAGATTACAGCCGAGTTGTTTTACAAGTTCACAACTCAAACTTGTTGTTTTTCCGGGATCACAACGAACCCAGCCGATTTTACACGGGCTCACCGGCACCAAACCCAAACACAAGCTATACCTAGCTTGTACCGAGGTTTAACAACCTCCTCTAGTTTAATCCCTCAGATTAAACTAGACACAAACAAATAAAATGAGTTTAATTACAAGCAGCTCCTTTTTGAGCAGATATTTCAAAATAGAAATGAGTTTAGAAAAGCCTGAATATTTAGAGCTTGAGAGCTGGCTTGGCTTCTTTGGTTTCCTTCCTTCAACTCCTCTTGTTGTTGAATCAGGCCTCAGCACCGATTCTTCACAGATTTGAGCTTTGGAGTTGGGTTGAAGCTTTTTCTCCCTTTTTCTTGAATGTGGAAGATCTTTGATTTGCTCTTGAAAGCGTTGGGATTTCCTCTTGAATCTTTTGTAGAATGTAGCTCTGGAGTGCACGAATCTCACTCTTGGATTTCACTCCTTTTGAATCTCTCTTCTTGAGCTAAAAGATTTTTCCAAGAATGCTCTGTTTTTTTTCCTCTTTTCAAAAGATATTCTTTTCTCTCTTTTTGATTTTCTCTTCTTTTTTTTGATTTGAAAGCACTCCTCTATTTATAGAATCTGCAAAAATATATCCGTTAGAGTCAAGGAAAAATAGCCGTTATTTAAAAATCTAACCGTTGGAGCTGATGTGTCAACTCAAAAATTACCGCCCAGATTCGGGGAGTCGGCTCGAGTACTGTGCGAGTCGGCTCGAGCAATCGAATCCAGAACGCACCAAAAAGTGAGTCTCCAGGGGTCGACTCGTGAAAATCTGGGAGTCGACTCGTGACTTTCAGGGGTCGACTCGCGAAAAGCTGGGAGTCGACTCGAGAGGCACTCAAAAATGAGTCTTTCTGCCGTCTGAGTCGAGTCGGCTCGCACAGTCATGAGTCGGCTCGAGAAAGTTCAGGGGTCGACTCGGAAACTCTCGAGTCGGCTCGGGACTGATACAAAAATCAGAAAACATTCTGATTTGCTTTGAAAATCATCCCAACCAACTTTGAAATATAAATATGACTTAGATAATGTTGATTTAACAGTAATGCTCAATTTCAAACATTTTCATTAAGTCATTGATCTTTAAAAGATTGGTATAGAAAATCATTTTTGAATTCATAAGTATAGCTCACTGAAACATATATTCAATTGATTCAAGAAACTCATTATATTTTTAATAGTTCATAGTTTCCAATTTGAAATTGCTCATAGTAAGAATATTTCATTGATTGACTTATCATGTTCATAGCCTTTTAGAAAGTAAAGCAATGTCTTTTGGAAATCATCAAAATCAATAAGTTGGGGCAATTATGTTTCAATAATTTCTCAACAGGTGAGGTCGGCGACCTGCTGGCGGAGCGACGCAATCTCCTCCCTCTGCCGGTCCGCCACCCGGCGCAGGGCCTCCGTCTCCCGAGTAGAGACATCCACGTACTCCTCGACGACCCTTACGAGCTGCTGTTGGCTCGCAAGGGTCGACGCCAGACCCAACCCATCAACAGTGATTGTGGTACGCCCCCTTTGCGGGTGTAACAGACCGTCGAGTGATGCACGTAACTCTTCGGAGGATCGCCCTTGAGAAGCCATGATCTAATGCTATTTCAAGACCTAAAACGAGGGATGGCTAAGGCCAACATCCCTCGGTCATATTTATACTTGCCAGGCGGGTATCTCGATCGGTCGCACCGCAGCAACCGACCTACGAGAACTCTCCACGTGTCATCGCTTTATTGCCTGCGGAATCCGAAGGGTCGTACCCCATCCCGAGAGAGATCGGTAAGCACGTACGGATTATTAGGGAACCCCCCTGAACGGGATATTTTTCGATCTGCCGGCCCCCCATAATAAATGCTCCCAACACTTCCCCAAGCTCTTTTAAGGCTGGCCCCCTTCTCGGGAAGAGCAAAAAAGAAAGAAATCCAGCACCTGGCGGTGACTCATCCCCTCGGAAGGAATAATGTCATAAATAAAGAGCATGGCTATGTGCCGCCCATCCCGTCCTGATGCCCTTCACCAAGCGCCGCAGGGACCTAACACTACAGCTCGTAGTGGCAACTAAGTCATTTCTCCGAGCCCCGAATTTCGAACCTCGGCTGAGCCGAGTTACAAATTCATCGAACCTTGGCAGGGCCAAGTAAAAAGTTCTCCGAACCTCGGCTAGTCCGAGCAACAACTTCTCCGAACCTTGGCAGGGCCAAGTAAAAAGTTCTCCGAACCTCGGCTAGGTCGAGCAACAAATTCTCCGGACCTTGGCAGGGCCAAGTAAAAAGTTCTCCAAACCTCGGCTGGGCCGAGCAACAAATTCTCTGAACCTTGGCAGGGCCAAGTAAAAAGTTCTTCGAACCTCGGCTGCGCCGAGCTACAAACTCTCCGAATCTTGGCAAGGCCAAGTAAAAATTTTTTGAGCTTCGGCAAGGCCAAGCCATGAATATTCGAGTGAGACATAAATCACCAAGTGTCAAATCGAGATAAAGAACGTGTTCCCCCAAACAATCTCCAGACCGTTGCTTGCGAACCTCAACTAGTTCGAATAGCGCGGGATCCTCGCTTAAGAACGAGCGGGACGCCTTTGTACCCCATGACCGACAACAACAAACTCGGCACAAAAGAGATAAAGATCGAGAAATAGAACAGAACTCTCTTTATTTCACTGCCATCAAAACCAATTACAAATGCCTGAAAGGCATTACAAGAGCATCGAAATGCATAAAATAAAGACAAGTACAAAGCTCGGGCAACTGCTCCAAAGCAGATCTGGGCAACTATGATGCTCCGGCGTCCGGACTGCCGAACCAGATGAGCCGCATCCAGTCAGCTCGAGCCGATAATGGCCGGGCAACATGGACCAATCGTTGCGGCCAGCTTCAGTCAATAATGATATCTCGGTGACTCAATCGAGATATCAGGGTGGCCATCCCAGACCACCCCATCAAGGGACCCCCCGGCGAGCAGGTAGGAAGCCAGCGAACCCTGGCGGCGGAGCGCTCTCCCAAACCGAATGTGCGCCGCCCTACCTTGCCATGGCTCAAGGACAAGGCGTCGGCGGGCGGCACACTTTCACCTCCTTCCCATGTGGCAAAAGATTCCCCAGGCGGACGAGCCTAGGGATCCAAATCAAGGGAGGAGGAGAAGTTCAAGCGAGCCATGAGGAGCCCGCATGCACCCCCTACCGTACGTCTCCGAAGGGGAACCACAAAGGTCACACAGGAAGAGTATGTGTGCGCTCTCCGTGTGATCTCTGCGCCCTCCATGTGCGCTCTCCATATGATCTCCGGGACTCATCCCCTAAGGGCGAGCCATCCTTCGGCAGCTCCTTCATTGCCCCAACTATCCGGAGGCAAAGAGCTTACAAGAGAAAAGCTCAGTCCTCCCACTCGTAGCAGCAAAGAAACGAGCATGATGAAAGCTCTAGTGGAAAAGAAACTTTTGGGGATGACTTAACACTACCTCACTTTCCTTTTTTATAGGCCAAAAATGAACCGGGTGCAATTACCAAGGCTATAAGCCCCAAGATTGAAACACCTGGGCCACACCCCCACGTGGCCTCCCAGGATGAAAGCGGCGCCCTAGTGCGTGCCGAGCCCACCGTCTGAACCATGACGCATGCGAAGATTTCCTCTCAATCCCGAATCGCGATCATTAAATGTAGAGAACCGTCCACCAGCATTACAAAAACTGGCAGAATCAGGGGATCGTCCTACGAAAATAATGTCCTCCAATGGTAAACGGCTGCGTGCGCCGTACGCCAAAACTACCCACATGGGAAAGGAACACCTTTCGGAAGGCACCAGAACAGCTTTATGTTCCCCACAGTGCCGTATCATTAATTTCGATGAAATAAAAACTAATTTACCTGCAGAACGGCAGGGCGCTGGCAGGATAACAAAAGGCGCAAAAATCGATCGTACGTCGACTGCTTCTCAACAAAGTTAATCGCGCAAAAAACTCGTGCGACAAAATCGGACGTCCCAAAACGAAATGAACACAAAGGCTACAAAAACTATTCCTTCATTCAACAAAAAATGAAGTGACCAAAGGAAGCGAAAAACACTTCGGCAACCACCTTCATATGTCGGCCCTAGCCGACCTACTTTGCTCGTCGGCCCCAGCCGACCTACTTTGCTCGTCGGCCCTAGCCGACCTACTTTGCCCGTCGGCCCCAACCGACCTACTTTTCCCGTCGGCCCCAGCCGACCTACTTTGCTCGTCGGCCCCAGCCGACCTACTTTGCTCGTCGGCCCCAGCCGACCTATTCCATCTGTCGGCCCAAGCCGACCTGTCCTGTCCATCGGCCTTAACCAACTAGTTTCATTTCTCAAGTTTTGATTAGACACAAGCCGAACCAGATCGTCTATCGATTCGCCAATCAGGGCTATCGCCCCGCCTGGGGCCAAGCCAATGCATTTCCTCAATCCCGGGACAAAGATGACCGAAGAACATCAACGAGCCATAAGTCGCTCGCGATTGAGGCAAGACTGGGCGGCAACAGGGCCATACAAGGAAAAACACTTAAATGAAAATAGAGGGTTCATTCATTAAGAGACATCAGTCAGACTTTCAAAAAGCAAAATACAGGGGTGGCTCCTAAGGGCCGGGAACAACGTCAGTTTTAGAGGAGCCCTCGGTTACATCCGCAGAGGTGCGACTAGATTCGCCTTTTTCTAATACCTTTGCCCCTTCAGCGGCAGTTTGCGATCGTTTCTCAGAAGCTGTGGCTTCGCTGGGACCCGGGGCGGCACCAGGATCGGTATCGGAGATGTCAACATATTCATCCTCCTCTTCTCCTTTGGACTCACCGTCATCGGGAGCTTCAATATCCAAAAAGAGAGATCCCATTCTGGGTGCTCACTGGATATCTTGTCTTTGCACTCTTCCATTCCAAGTTGGAAGGAGTCAACGCCGATCGCGTCCCGTTCTCCCTTGAGTATGGCGAGCTGCACTTTAGCCTCAGCGACTTGCTTCTCAGCCTCCGCAACTTGAGCCCGCAGAATAGCGTTTTGCTCCTCGAACTCGCCGGACCGCACCTCGAGTTCTGAGCTCTTATTGCGGCTAGACGCAAGCTCACCTTGGAGAGCCCGATTCTCCAACCCTAACTCTGCTATCTGCAAAACCAAAACCAGTCGGCATCACAAGAGACCGGCTAAAGAGACTAAAAAGGGGGGGGGGGGGGGAAATAAGACTATACCTCCTCCTCTGTCTGGCCAACCTTTTGGCCAGCTCCTCGGCCTCACCCCTGGCCCTTGTTCTGTCAGCTCCGACCAGCTCGACCCTCTCCTAGAGAACATTAATCCTTAACTGTTTGGCTTCGACCTCACCTCGGGCTTGGGATAGCTCGTTGCTCACTCGAGCCATCATCCCTTGGTGCCATTTAGCGCCGTCCCTCAAGTGAGCAATTTTGCCATCGCGCCGCTTCAACTTCTCCTCCATTTTCTCGAGCATTCTAGTCAGGCGCTTCCTCTCGTCGGCAGCCTCCCTCCCCAGCCGACCCAAACTCTCACTATGTTCTCTCCGTATCGCCTTCACCTCCTCGGAATGTTTCGACTCAACTCTGGCCAGTTCCAAGCATGCATCATCATTCTTCGCCAGGAGTCCCTGCAACTCCTCCGCTCTGCCTTTCTGCTTGGACGCTTCGGCTAGAGCGGCCTGATACGCCGCCTTCATCCCCTCCAAACCTCTGTTGCTACTGGCCAGAAGTTCCTCGAACTTCTCAGACACCACCACTCGCGATCGAAGTTCAGCGTTGTCTCTCCTGGCCTGAATGCTGGCCCCTGTCGCCAAACTCAGATGCTAGCACATCGCCCGAGAAAGCAGGACACTCTGCAGGACAAAAGATGAGTAAAAATCCACGATCAGGTCAATCAGAAAGCATCCGCTGCCAAAGAACAGTAACTCACCGAGATGCATAGGCCCGCATCATCTTCATGAGGGTCAGATTGTCGATATCGGGGAGAAGGTGGATACTTTCGGCCACTTCCTGCTGCCCAAACGCAGCATCAACCAGTTCCAAATCCGTGAATCTATCCGCCGAAGGATCAGCACCTGGGTACAAGGCCAACCTCATCATAGCAGAAAATGCCTCCTCAACACCAGCGCTCGAGCTACTGGGTTGACCATCCCCGCCTGAGGGACCAACCTGGGCGACCTCCGCCTGAGAGGCCTTCAACCTCCCAGCCTCTTCTATCAGTGCCCTAGCCTGGGTTTCTTCGGATAACTCGGCCAGCCCAAGCGCCAGCCTCCCCAAAATCCTTCTCGAGGAGTTTCCATCGCGGGACCCTTACCCCGCTGTGATCCCTCTCCGTCGTGCCTCCTTCCGTCGCTGTCACCTGCGCCTCCCCTGCAGGCTCCGCTGAAGCCTCTGTCTGGCCCGCTTCTTGAACTGCCATGGGCGACCCAGCGTCACTACCACTGGACTCTCCTGCAGAGAGACCAAGAGGGAGCTCTCCCTGAACCTCATCGGCTGCAGCTGTCCCCTCTCCCTCTCCTGCTGGAGCCAGTAGTGGTCCCTCGGAGACGGAAGGCCCTCCAGAAATGACCGCTTCCGCCAGATCCATTGCCGGTTCCTCTTTCATAGGGGACGCGGTCAGACGAATCAATGGAGCCTCGTCTGAACTATCCGATATCTCCAACACGGGAGGGCAAGGGATCATAGCTGTTCTCCCTGGATCCTCCTTCGCCCCTGACGCTCTTATCATGACCGCCCCGACGTCCGACGAGCTTCTTGCGGAGATATGAGCCCTTTTCTTAGGCCTACCATTATCCGCGCCGCTGCTCTCCCCTGGGCGCTTTCCTCTCTTCCTCTTGGCGAGGCTCGACAATGCCGACCTCTTGGCTGAAAGAATGGAACATATGCGATCAGATCCAAACACATTCATTGAGAAAACACACAGCGAAAAAGGTAAAAGGGAGGACTCACCTTGCGGGTCCAAGGGGCTGAGCCCGGCTGCGAAGAGGGCTCCCTCCGATAACAGGTCATTGGCCAAAAACACTTGGCCATTGCGAAGGACGTCCAAATCCCTCTCCTCCTGCGCTAACAAAATTGGATGTGTTTCCGCATCCCTAACAAAGTTCCCCCATTTCCAAGGGAAGTTGGAACCAATGTTTCCCTCTGCGATGACAAACTGGCTCTTCCATCCCTTTATAGAGGATGACTTATCCACAATAACGTTGAAGGACCTCCGGGGTCCAATGTAGGGCCACTCCGATTTCCTCCCAGGTATCAGATGGTAGCAGGCGCGGAAAAGGGGAAGAGTGGCGACAATTTGAATTTGGTGGCATATTGAGATAAATCCGATGATGCTTCACCAACTATTTGGGGCCACCATCGCCGGGCAGATGTTATAATGAGTCATGATTTCCTTCACCAAGGGATGAAGAGGAAAGCGGAAGCCTGCTTTCAAGCTGTCTTCATAAACGAAGACCCCAGACTCCAGATCTCGCGAGACCCTATCTCCAGACTTCGGCACCCGCAGAATGACATCTGAGGGCAAGCCATACCTCTGATGAATCCTTCCCAAATCCTCAGCGATGATCTTTGAAATCACGTCGTCGGGACTCATCGTCATCTTAACTAAGAAAAACTCCAGGCAAAATGACGGGTGTCGCGAAGGGCGAAAGACGAAACTCTTCAAAAACAAAATGAAAGGATGCTGCAAACATGCATATATATAGTGCGGCTATCGCTTTGCTTTCCCGCTAAGGAAGCCGCCTTGAGAAGACGGGGCATCCCGCCCGAGGCATCCGGAACCGCCTCGATAAACGCCGGATCGATCGGGATTCGCGACGTGGCATATTCCCAACCGTCACTCTTGGGGGAACCTTACTCCCGAAGGCATGATGACCCTATCGCATTAATTAGGGCATCATTGCAAGGGCTGTCTAAACCACACTGTCCCATCCAAAGCGTGCCACCTGAACTTATACTCCCTATGCCTGAACCTACGCTTCGAACTAGGGAGTGGAGGGCATGTGTTGGGGGGTAAAATCATTATTGCATCAATATCCGTGCGAGGAGGCTAAGACCAACCTCCTCCCCTTGGCCTCCCCGGGCTCCCATAGCTCGGCCTCCCCGGGCTCCCGTAGCTCGGCCTTCGCGAGCTTCCGTAGCTCGGCCTTCCCGGGCTTCCATAGCTCGGCCTCCCCGGGCTCCCGTAGCTCAGTCTCCCCGGGCTCCCGTAGCTCGGCCTTCGCGAGCTTCCACAGTTCGGCCTTCCCGAGCTTCCATAGCTCGGCCTCTCCGGGCTCCCGTAGCTCGGCCTCCCCGGGCTCCCATAGCTCGGCCTCCCTAGGCTCCCGTAGCTCGGCCTTCGCGAGCTTCTGTAGCTCGGCCTTCCCGGGCTTCCATAGCTCGGCCTCTCCGAGCTCCCATAGCTCGGCCTTCGCGAGCTTCCGTAGCTCGTCCTTCCCGGGCTTCCATAGCTCGGCCTCCCCGGGCTTCCATAGCTCGGCCTTCCCGGGCTTTCGTAGCTCGGCCTTCCCGAGCTTCCATAGCTCGTCCTTCCCGAGCTTCCATAGCTCGGCTCTTCCGAACTTCCTGTAGTTCATTTTCCCCGAGCCTCCATGGCCCGGCTTCACTGAACGACCCACGATCCAATACCCACTCCGTGGAACCTGACGCGGGAGAGCCTAAGCCTACTATAACGACACCCTAGGCAAGGAATCATGCTGAGAAGTGGTCTAGAACCTATCAAGGCTACCTGAGACCTACACATCTACTAGATCTCAAGCCATCAAGGAGCCCTCCCAGCCGTCGATCCCCTAACGGACAAGATACGGATCCCAACAGCCCCACAACGGCCTGATTTGATCCACTCCCGTATCCTAACAACCTCTGAACCTTCCAGAAGACGCTCAAGATCCATGCGACAGCCTATAAGTATCACGCTCACAGATTCCCTCAGGTACGTGCGCGCTCACACCCTCACTCCCCACTCTCCTGCTGCTCGTCGGTGCTCTCACCCTCTAGAGCTTCCGATTGGCCGCCCCCCGGAGAGACTCCCCAGAGGGATCTACCTCCCCGTTTTCTGATTGATCGCCGATTTCCTCTCACTGACTTGAGCGTCGGAGGGTCTTCCGCGGAGGGCCACCCCCAACGCCTCTTGCGCGAGGACTTGTGTGCAGGTCCACCCCCTGGAGATCGACTGTGCTCGAGTCGGAGGACGGATCCCGGCGGCAACACCAACCAACAATGCCGGTGATTCCATCACTCTTTCTTACATCTCGCTTCCTTTCCTTCTCAACTGTACGCAAAATAAACCTCGCTCATCAGTTAAATTTAAGGGCTGTATCTCATGGATAGCCAACTGGTTATCATCATCATCATCATTATAAGCGTCCTTGACTGGAGCTTGACATGGCACAAGGATCACCAACTCAGCTCTTATCAATTGTTATGAGTGTGCTGAATTTTAACTTAATTCAAGAAATGCCAAACACATCATGAATCACTAGAAAGTTAGTCAAGTGCATCACTATTAGTGCTAATTGTTTTGTCATAAACTTGGTTCTAGCAAGATGATGTCTGTTGAGGCATAAAATCGTCATTGCGTTGATAACCATGCGAAGGGGCTAAGATCAGCCCTGGCCCCCACCTGCTACACTGTGCCCACAAAGAACAAGCAACTAGTATGATTCGGCGGATCGAGTTTATAGTATCAATCCAAGACCTTATAAAGTTTAATTTGCAAATTTCAAAGATGTAAAAGTTTTTAAATTAACTATGTTTAATTATATCTATAAATGAAGGGTGAAACAAGATAATAAATCTTATCAATGTAAAAAAAAATGAGATAAAAAGGAGCAAGGCTGCTTCGTTAATTTGCCTGCATTTACTCCATTCATTCGCTATGTTTTTTTTTGGAGTAGTTACGATGACAAAATCAAGCAAAGCAAAAGACAAGCGGCTCAAAAAAAAAAAAAAAAGCAGCAAGAAAAATCCACCAATAAAAAGATTAATGTATTCGAACTAATTAATGTTTATTTTATAAAGGTAGACACAAGCACGTTGCACGCACGCTCAAACGATCCACAATTTTGCATGGCCATAATACCACGTAGGTTGCCAGTAAAAATCATGAATTTAACTGTATTTAATTTCCTGGATCAAATGCATAATGGAAACAGTCGGACCACAGTCTGAACCGGTAGTGGTCAAAGGAATCCGTCCAGAGTCGCTCGACCTGGTAATTATGGTCAGCTCGGGCGCTGAAAAGCCCAAGCTCCGACCACGTACGTTTTCTAATAAATCTCTCTCCTCTTCTGTACTCGGTATTTATCGGGAGTCATTCATTAATTAGACCTACTTGATACATATAGAATGGGTTTCTCTCACACCTATGCATCACTTTTTCCAAGATGTCTTCATATGGATATCGTACGTGGACGGCTGCACGCTTGTGAACCTCTCTTTATCTAAGGAATCAAACAAAAGAAACAGCAACTATCCTACCTATATACTGTATCGATCTCTATAAGGGGGGCAGCACATGGTTGGATCTAAAAGTGAAAGCAAACATGAATATAGAAAACCTGTTCTTTTCTACTACACCAGCACCTATATATATATATATATATATATATATATATATATATACTCCTCAATATCAATTCTTTGCCTTGCTTAGAATTGAGTACTTCTCGTATAAGTCCATCTTAAAACTTTTTATTAGATGTAGCAACCACCACCCACCAAGATTTACTACAACATGACTAAAGTCTTCTTTTCTAAGATTGAGATTGATGTTAATCTTGGTATT
The DNA here is from genome assembly GCA_900491605.1 of Calamus simplicifolius. Taxonomy (NCBI): domain Eukaryota; kingdom Viridiplantae; phylum Streptophyta; class Magnoliopsida; order Arecales; family Arecaceae; genus Calamus; species Calamus simplicifolius. Next base: position 1,297,748 of record UESW01003889.1, read on the forward strand.
ATATATTGCACAGCAAGCTAGCATAGGGTTTCTATTTATCACGTATATTTTTATTGACCTCGTTCAAGGTTTAATGGGTGGCTCCGAAACTGCGCAAAGTTCTTCCTGTTATCCCCATGCTCCGAAACTGCACGGAACAAGCTCTTCCCCCGTTTGTATGTCATTATCTGTTTGGGGATCGCGTGCAGAGAGAGAGAGAGAGAGAATATTATTAGCTAAATACTTTCATCATTTTTTATTTGCTCGGAAACTTCATCTTAATCGCTTTCTTATTTCATGATCAATGGGTTGATGTCACGAGCAAAAAATTTCAGCAGGTCACATGGACTGTTAGGTACCATTGCTATCCCCACTTTTTTCATATTGGTGGAGGCATAGTAAAAAGGTTAGATGGCTTTATTTATCTAAAGTTTTACTGCAACTCATGAACCTATCAATAGCAGGCTGCAGCAAGAGGAAATGAACCTTTTTAGTACGCAGAGATAGAAATAGAGATTCTAAATTAAAAGACGAAATAAATGATGATGATCGCCAATCTTTTGTGTTAGCTAGAATGCATCCAGCACTATCATTTAAGTAGCCGTGTAGTTCTAGCATTCGTTTTCTAGTAAAGTGGTTTTGATTTTTATTCATGATTTTTACTTGCAACCTACGTGCAAAGTTGTGGATCGTTCAAATATTACCAGAGATACGGTATCAAACTTACAGGGTTTACAGGACGAAAATAGAGTTGCTTGTCAAAAGTTTGTGCTTCTTGGACTTCGCATGATTTTATTAACGAGTTGAGAAAGTTTGTAGACAACAACAAAGTTATCCGTAACGCATGCACCTTAATTAGTAGAGGTCTCATGCATGGGGCTATTTTGGGAACTGCAGCAATGTCCAAAGTCCCACGGGAACGACTCGTAATTAATGAGCGATTAGATATTTATTAATTAAACGAGCTAGCTTTAGAGCTCGATCTAAGCGTCTAGTTTAGTAGTTTGAAAGGCAAAAATTAGCAAGGAACCATTCCGTACAAAATAAAAATGGCGGTTACTTGGGAATATTTGGAGCTATATTAAGTCTCCCATCTTGCTCGTTGGACGTTGGGTCCCATAGATCAAAGGCGCATTTATGGAACTAAAATATACTTTTGATACTAAAGCTCTCACCAAAAGATTTATTCAAAGTTAACATCATAAAGAAGGACCTAACAAGTCCTCAAAATAAGACATTATATTTTATTCTAAAAATTCAAGGACTATATGATCATCTCAATTGAAGATGAAAGTTGAGACTTTTAGCATTCTACTGTGCATTTGCATGTGCCCAAAATGTGGTTGCAATGTCCTCCTTGGCATTTCTTATCGCCACATTGATCATCTGATCGGCATGTATAATCACAATCATCACCGGCAAAGCATGGGCCTTTAAACTCCTGGCTTTTATACTCACAAGTTGCTGCTTGAACTATCATTGTTTCCATTTCTGTTAAAAGAAAACATATGAACATGGTTAAAAATTAGTCAATTAGACATATAAAGTCTTCATATATATATATATATATATATATATATATATATATATATATATATATATACTTGATGAGGGGTAAATTACCTCGGCCGCTTCAACACGGTCCTCTTAGAAGTCGACCATCTCAACCACGAGGTGGCCATGTCCGTCCTGGCTGGAGGAGTGTCCAAGGAGGGAGACTTCTACCTGGCACTGGAGGTTAACTATCCAAAGAGCCTTTCGGACATGATGTCCCTGGCGGACAAGTACGTCAGGGTTGAAGAGTCGAGGAGATCGGCTCGAGCTGAGCAATTGAAGGAGGCAAAGGGCTTGGACAAGTAATGGGCCCACCGCCGTGCTAGCCCACCTCGTCACCAAAGGGCTCCTCCGCCGCCGCCTAGAGACCGAACCCGAAGCCCGGCCCGAAGGTTCGATCGCTATACCCCTCTTACTGCGCCAAGAGCATAGATCCTAATGGAGATCGAGCGGCAAATTCCTCGTCCTCCCCCTCTCCGTGGCAATGCGAATCGAAGAGACCCGGCCAAGTATTGCCACTTTCATCGGGATTACGGGCATGATACCAAGGACTGCTGGCATCTCAAGAATGAGATTGAGCGATTGATCCGGCGAGGCAGATTAGACCGTTTCAGGGGTCCTCCTGAGCCAAACAATGAGGAGAATCACCAACCCGAGCCTCGCTAGCTTCCTATGCCAAATCCCCCGGTCCTCGGCAATGTCAATATGATAGCGGCAGTCGGCTCCCCATCCTCTTGGCCGGGCGAGGAAGAAAACCTGCCAAAGAAAGTTCGAGTTGATGAGCTTACCTTCTCTGATGAAGACCTTGGGGAGGTACAGTACCCCCATGATGATGCTCTAGTTGTATCTTTAAATATGAACAATTACGATGTGCACCGAATTTTGGTTGATAGTGGAAGCTCAGTTAATGTTCTGTATTTCGATGCCTTCGTGAGATTGAAATTCTGGGTAGAAAGCCTTCGACTGGTGGAGTCCACCCTGGTGGGCTTCATAGGTGACTCTATAATCCCTGAAGGAGTCATCCCTCTGTCAGTTCGAGCTGGCACCTAGCCCTGTGTGGCTACCGTACTCATGGATTTCCTCGTGACCAAGGTCAGGTCTCCCTACAATGCCATCCTTGGCAGACCAGGACAAATATCTCTTAAAGCAATCATTTTCATTCCCCATCTCGCCATGAAGTTCCCCACTGAATGGGGAGTGGGGGTTGTTCGAGGAAATCAGATCATAGCTCGACATTGCTTTGTCACCGACCTTCAGTCTAGTAAGCCCGAGGTGGACGGGCTGGATGCTCAGGAGGATCTTGCTGAGCAACAAGGAGAGTCGGCCGAAGAACTGCAGGAGGTACCCCTCGACGAGGCTCGACCCAATCGAACTATAAAGATCAGATCGCAGTTAGAAGGAAAGATTCGGCAAGAATTAATTAAATTCCTTCTAAGAAATGCCGATGTCTTCGCCTGGTCTGCGTCGGATATGACCAGAATCAACCCAGACGTCCTGGTCCATCGCCTCAGTGTAGACGAGACATTCAGGCCTATTAAGCAGAAGAAAAGGAGCTTCGCTCCAGAGCGCCTAAAGGCCATCGAAGAAGAGGTGTATTAGCTCATCAAAGCCAAGTTTATCCAGGAGGTTAGTTATCCCGACTGGTTGGCGAATGTGGTCATGGTGAAGAAGTCGAATAGCAAATGGAGGATCTACATCGACTTCACTGACCTCAATAAGGCCTGCCCAAAAGATAGCTTCTCTCTTCTGCGAATCGACCAGCTCGTGGATTCGACTTCAGGCCATCAAATGCTAACTTTTATGGATGCCTATTCGGGCTATAACCAGATCCAAATGACATCCGAAGATGAGGAGAAAACTGCCTTCATCATCGACCAAGGTATCTATTGCTACTGAGTCATGCCCTTTGGTTTGAAAAATGCAGGTGCCACATACCAAAGGCTGGTCAACAAAGGTTTCAAGGAGCAAATCGGTCGGAACATGGAGGTGTATGTTGATGATATGCTAGTGAAAAGCAAGCGAGCTTCCCAACACATCGAAGACCTTGCAGAGAGCTTTGCTACAGTTATAAAATATAAGATGAAGCTCAACCCCACCAAATGAACCTTCGGGGTCAACTCTGGGAAGTTCCTCGGCTTCATGGTTTCACAGCGAGGCATGGAGGCAAATCCTTAGAAAGTCCAAGCCCTGCAACAAATGGCCCGCCAGGGTCAGTCAAGGACGTATAGCGCCTCACCAGGAGGGTAGCAGCCTTCAGTCGCTTCATCGCTCGATTGGCCGAGAAATGCCTCCCCTTCTTCAAGGTGCTTCGGTCGGCCAAAAACTTTCAGTGGACCCCAGATTGCCAGAAGTCCTTTGAAGACCTCAAGAAATACCTTGGCACACCACCTCTTCTCAGCAGCCCAAAGCCAGGGCAAGTGCTGAATCTATACCTAGCTGTCATTGAAAATGTTGTTGGCTCGGTGCTAATCAGAGAGGAGAACAGAGTCCAAAGGCCTATCTATTATGTCAGCAAACTACTCAAAAATGATGAAACAAGATACACTCGAGTCGAGAAGATGGTCCTAGCTCTGGTGACATCGGTCCGAAAGTTACGGCCATACTTCCAATCGCACACTGTCATCATCCTATCTGACCAACCCCTCAAGGCAATTATCCATCGTCCAGAAGCATCGAGGAGAATGACCAAATGGGCTATCGAGCTGAGCGAGCACGACATTCAGTATCAGCCTTGTCCAGCCATTAAAGCCAAGTTCTGGCGGACTTCCTCCTCGAATGCACCGTACCCAAAGATGGCTCTGTCTCGGATACCCCTGGACAACCAAAGCCCAGCGCCCCATGGTTGCTTCACGCCGATGGATCCTCCAGCACAGGCGGTTCCGGCACCAGCCTGGTGCTCACCAGTCTGGAAGGTGCAACTTTCGAATACGGCATCCGCTTCTCCTTCCCGGCTTTGAACAATGAAGCAGAGTATGAAGCATTACTCTCCAGACTCTGAATCGCCCATGAGCTTAAAGTCAACAAACTAATTTCCTACACCGACTCCCAATTGGTGGCCGGCCAGGTACAGGGAGAATTCAAGGCTTGAGAACTGAGTATGATTTGGTATCTCCAAAAGGTGCACAATTTATCCTCCTATTTTGATGAATTTAAAATTATACAGATCCCGAGGACCGAAAACATGCGCGTCGACCTTCTGTCCCGCCTGGCAACTACGGAGTCGATGGATCTTGAACGAAAATTTTACTTGGAGGTCCTGGAGAAGCCCAGCATTGCCGATGCTGACCAGACAATGCAGATCGATACCGAACCATCCTGGATGGACCCCCTTCACCAGTACCTCAAAGAAGAGCTACTACCCACAGATAGGAAGGAAGCAAGGAAATTGAAATTGTAATAATCTCATTATGTTCTGATCGATGATCGGCTGTACAAACGGTCCTTCTCAATGCCTTTGCTCAAATGCCTCTGACCTACGGAGGCCATCTATGTTCTTCAGGAGGTCCACGAAGGCATCTGCGACAATCACCTCGGTGGCTAAGCCCTCTGCTACAAAGTGCTGCATCAAGGGTATTATTGGCTGACGATGCAAAAAGATGCCGATGACCTCGTTCGAACTTACGATTCATGGCAGAGGCATTCAAATGTTCAAAGGCTACCCTCGGTGCACTTGACCTCCATCTCATCCCCCTGGCCCTTCGCCAAGTGGGGGATGGATATTCTTGGCCCTTTCCCCCTTGCAATAGGGCAAAGGAAGTTCTTATTTGTTGCAATTGATTATTTTACTAAATGGGTTGAAGCCGAAGCAGTCGCCCAGATAACCAAAGCCCGCGCTAAAGACTTCGTGTGGAGATCCATCATATGCCGCTTCGGTCTTCCCCACACCATCATCACCGACAACGGAAAGCAGTTTGATAATCCGAAGTTTCGGAAGTTCTACGAGGATCATGGCATTCTCCATCGCCTGACATCGGTCGGACATCCTCAAGCTAACAGGGAGGCCGAGGTAACAAACCAAACTCTCTTGCAGGAAATTAAAGCTTGGCTCAACCAAGTGCGAGGCAGATGGACAGAGGAGCTCCATCATGTGTTGTGGGTGTACCGAACCACGAAAAGGGCTCCCACGGGCCAGACTCCATTTAAGAAGGCTTTCGGCACAGAAGCCATTATCCCCATGGAAGTTGGGCTCTCCTCCCCTCGCACCGAAGGCTACTCGAAAGAATCCAATGATGAACAACTCCGAACTAATCTTGACCTGATAGAAGAGGTCAGGGAGAAAGCCCGGATTCGGATGGTGGCCTACCAACAAAGAGTTGCCCGCTACCATTCGACCAGAGTCAAAGGAAAGTTTTTCTTCTCGAGCGATCTGGTACTTCGGAAGGCATCCGTCTCAAAGCCACTGGAGCAAGGAAAGCTATCCCCTAATTAGGAGGGTTCTTATCAAATTACGGAGGTAATCAGATCCGACACCTATAAGCTCCAAGATCTAAATGAAAAATCTATTCTCCAGACGTGGAACTCGGAGAATCTTCGCGTCTATCATCAGTGAGAGTACACCCTCCCCGAACTTACTTTGTCCATTAAGTTAAATCTTCAAGGATTCAAAAAATTTCTATTTTCATTGCTTTCTTTAATGGCTACAATGAGAAGCAGGTTTATAAAATCCTCGGCCGGGCCGAGCGATCTCCGTACCTTGATCACGCCAAGTAAAATATATCCTAGCTGGGCTGGGAGGACTTCGTACCTTGGCAGCGCCGAGTAAAATATAATCTTTATAAATCCTCGGCTGGGCCGAGTGATCTCTGGACCTTGGCTGTGCCAAGTAAAATATATCCCAGCTGGGCTAGGAGGACTCCGTACGTTGGTAGCGCCAAGTAAAATATAATCTTTATAAATCCTCAGTTAGGCCGAGCGATCTCCGGACCTTGGCCATGCCAAGTAAAATATATCTCAGCTGGGCTAGGAGGACTCCGTACCTTGGCAGCGCTAAGTAAAATATAATCTTTATAAATCCTTGGCCGGGCCGAGCGATCTCCAGACCTTGGCCGCGCCAAGTAAAATATATCCCAGATGGGTTGGGAGGACTCCGTACCTTGGCAGCACCAAGTAAAATATATTCTTGAAGCCTCGGCCAAGCTGTGTGATTTATTCTCGAAGCCTCGGCCAAGCCGAGTGACGATCTCCGTACCTTGGCAGCGCCAAGTAAAATATATTCTTGAAGCCTCGGCCAAGCCGGGTGATATATTCTCGAAGCCTCGGCCAAGCCGAGTGATATATTCTCAAAGCCTTGGCCAAGCCGAGTGACGGTCTCCATACCTTAGCAGCGCCAAGTAAAATATAATCTTGAAGCCTCGGCCAAGCCGAGTGATATATTTCTTGAAGCCTCGGCCAAATCGAGTAATATGTTTCTGGACAATCTCTGTAGCCTCGGCCAAGCTGAGTGATATTTCTTGAAGCCTCGGCCGAACTGAGTAATATGTTTCTGGACAATCTCTGAAGCCTCGGCCAAGCTGAGTGATATATTTCTTGAAGCATCGGCCAAGCCGAGTGATATATTTCTTGAAGCCTCGGCCGAACCGAGTAATATGTTTTCGGACAATCTTTGAAGCCTCGGCCAAACCGAGTGATATATTTCTTGAAGCCTCGGCCAAGCCAAGTGATATACTTCTGAAGCCTCGGCCAAGCCGAGTGACGGTCTCCGTATCTTGGCAGCGCCAAGTAAAATATATATCTAGAAACCTCGGCCAAACCGAGTAATATATTTTTGAAGCCTCAGCCTACTCGAGTGACTTCTCAAACACTCTGACGCAACAAAAACGTCCTATTATACTTCGGCGGAGGTAAGTGATTTTTCCCGCTCATTAGCAATATCATGCGAGCTATTTCTTCTCAAAGAAAAGCCTACCCTACCCCTTGAGTATGGCTAGGACCGACCAGGCCTCCCTCTGACCTAAACAGAGACAAATGCTTCCCTCATAGAGGACTAGACATTGCTGAAATGATCAGCGGGAGGAAAGTAGCTAAAAACACTACTGGAAACGAATGAAATATGCTACAATCCAGAAAGCGTAAGGAATCTTTCAATACAACCATGCTAGAAAGGGAACGAATATTTGAAAAGGAAAGAAAAGACTTTCTTTATTAATGAATAAAAAAATTACAACCTTTTGAGTGGCATTACAAGTGCATCATAGCACAGAAAATAAAGATAAATTAAAAGCTCGGCTGAGCAGCTTCGGTTGATAGCGATGTCTCCGCATCCGGCCCTAGAAATCAGAGAAACCAGACAGCTCTACTGAGCCACTAATTAATGCCAAAGGACAAGGTAGGCCATCCACATATCCCTCTGACGAGCACGTGGAGGGATCATAACCAGGTCAAGGACCCATGGATGCTTATGCCAATGAAGCATCTCCTCCGAGTGGGATGCTGGTCTACTAGCCACTGCCCAACCGTAAAAGGCAGAGAACCAGCAGACCCACACATCTCTCCTCCCTCTTCACATGGGAAAAGATTCCTTAGGAAGATGAACTAAGGAATTCAAGCGAGGGAGGAGGCGAAGTCCATGTTAGCCATGGGGGATACGTATGCTTTGCATTTCCTGTGATCCCCATGGCAAGTGACAAAGGACACACAGGAAGCATATACATGCGCTCCCCGTAAGACCTCTGTGCACCACTCATGCGCTCTCCATAAGACCTCTGTGCACCACTCATACGCTCTCCATATGATCTCCGAAATTCCTCCCTTGAGGACTGCTTGCTCTTCAGTAGCTTCTTCATCACCCCAGCTATCTGGGACAAACCAACTCGCAAAAGGAAAGCTCAGTTTCTCCACTCTCAACCTCAATGAAATAGACGCCATGAAAACCCTTGCAACTCACAGAAAGGGAAGGCCTTGGGAGATAGCCCAACACGGCTAACTCTCCCCGCTTTATAGGCAAATAGGCCAGGAGCAGCCATTAAAGTAGAAAGCCTTGGGATTCAAAATGCCTTAGCCACGCTGACACGTGGTGCTTCAGGATAAAAGGGCACTTTCCAAAATGCGCCGAACGCATTTCCCAGGCCATGACCTAGGACAAAAGATTTCCCTCTAACCTCGAATCAAAAGCCTTAAATGCAGGCGATCGTCCGTAGGTCTTTGAGATACGGGCAAGCCTAGGAAATCACCTTGTGAAAACGACACCATCCAATAGCAGTTGAATGCTTGATGCGTACACTAAAGAGACCCGCGTTGAAAAAAGCCAACGGGATAAATGCCTTACGCAAAAAACAAAGCGTCCTTCGGTGAGTTACAAATCCATCTCATTCGCTTGGGCAGAAAACAAGACGATTTCTTAAAAACCGGACTACCCACCAAATCTCAGCCCCAGTCGAGGTATTCGTGCGGTTTTTGATGTGCCAAACCATTTTATGCCTCGGCCAAACGAACCAAATTTTATTTCGGATGGATCGAACTATCTGCTTAGCCTTGGCCTCGACCGAGATGTTTTCCAAAATTCTAGCCGAACTATTCTATACTTCGGCGTACCGAATTATCTGCTTAACCTCGGCCTCGACCGAGATGTTTCCTTAAGTTCAAACTGAGCCAGCTTACATCAGCAAAGCAAATCAGTTCAGCCTTGAATAAACAGGATGCTCAATTCGGGAAGAATAAACCGACCCAAGAACACGAATTGATTATGGTTTGTTTGCCATCAGAAAAACACTTGTGACAAAAAGATCATCCGAAAAAGATAAAAAAATGGAGACAAAAGATCTATTCATTATAGTTTTAGCCAGATTACAAATATGAGAGGCAAAAAATACATAAGCAACCCCTAAGAATCAGGGTTCGGGTCGGTCCTAGGAGCCTCCTCGGTAACATCCGAGAAGACTTGACTTGCTTCACCTACTTCAAACGTTGCTGGGAGAGAAATCTCAGGTTCCTCGGTAGTGAGCTGAGGATGTTCTTCAGAAGCCACGACCTCATTAGGGCCCAAGATAGCGTCAAGATTGACATATGAAATATTCTCATACTCGGCTTCTTCGGCCCTCAAGGTACAAGCATCAAAACGTTCGGCATCCAAAAAAGATAAATCCCATTCGGGATGCGCCCGAGAGATCTTTGCTCGAGTCTCCTCCTCGCTGAACCGACATGCGTCAGCACAAGCCTCTCTACGTTCTTCGAAAAATTGGGCAGAATTTTTATACTCCTCTACAGCCGAAGTAATTCGGTCATTGGCTTCAGCTAGCTAATCTTGGAGTTCGTGGTTCGTTCGGCGACTCGCAGATAACTCCGCCCTTAGAGCCTTAAATTGCTCCTATGCCTCGAGCCTGATTTTGGCCATCTGCAAAACATTAGAACTTTTGAGCCCATGAACAGAAGAAAAGTACCAAAAGCAAATAAATGGGAAGACACCATACCTCTTCCTCCCGTCGAGCCATTTTATTGCTCAGCTCTTGAATCTTTTCCAAAGCCTTCAGCTTGGCCGACTTATTTTGTTGAAGACCCTCCTTGAGGTCATTAATTCGGGACTGTTTGTCCCTGACTTCCCGCTGAGATTGATCAAGGTCAGTGGTGAGCCTAGCAATCTGCTCATGTTGCCATTTTAGCCGATTCTCCATATCGGCAAGTTGATCCCATTGCCGCCGGCACCTATGCTCCTCCTCCTCGAGCCTCCTGCCCCAATTATTTTTCTTCTTAGAGTGACTAGCCTTCAGCTGGTCCCATCTTTTTTCAAAATACTGATGCATGGCTTTAACTTCATCAGCATGCTTGGCCTTAATTTGAGATAGTTCCAGGCAAGCCTTGTTCAATTGTTCGCGGAAACCTTGGAGCTCTCTGACCTGGGCTTCGAGCCGAGAGGCCCTTTCGGCTGCAAGTCGGTGAGACTCGCTCACCCTCTCGAATCCGCCCTAGTGGATGCCAAGGCCTTAGAAAGCCAGCTGGTTGAGTCCACCCTCGCCCGAAGGTCGACCGCCTCCTTTCTGGCCTGAGCGCAAGCCCTAGTAGCCAAATTTAAGCACCAATTCAGTGCCCTTGTGACCAAGGCATTCTGCGAAAAAGGCACAAGTGAGAAACCACGGCCCAAACCGACCAATCAGGAATTGTAACCCGGTACAATAACTTACCCGGGAGATGTAATTTGAAGCCATCGTCATAAGGGTAGCATTATTGATTTTGAGGAAAAGGAAAGCATCCTTCGGCACCCCGAGCCAACCGAAAGCCGCCTCAATGATATCCTCGATAGCAGACTCGTCTGTCGAGGAACTCCCCCCTATGCGCAAAACCGACCTCATCAAGGTGGTGAGCATATCATCCACCTCTGGGCTATAGACAAGAGAGTCCCTGGCCGAGGAACTGGCTTGAGAAACTTTGGGCCAAGGAACCATCCGTTCGGCTTCCTCTGTCAGAACTCTAACCTGCAAAGCCTTGAATGCTTCAGCCCCGACTGAGGGAACCTCGGCCCGAGCATCCCCTTCATTCAGCGATTCTTCTTCTTCCTCTTCAACTGACGCTTCACCTTCGATAGACTCCACTTGAACTTCAACCTCTCCCATGACATCCCTGAGAACCACAGAAGAAGGATTCTCAGTAGGAGGCATCACGACCTCCATCAGCCTTTCAACAGGCAGCTTCACTTGAGCTTCGGCAGCCGCTGCTGCCTCTCCTGACCCCTCCACCTAAACAGGGGCCTCCTTCATACGCAGTGGACTCTCCACCGTCGGTAACCGAAGGGCATCTTGTTGGCCCAGATGACAACCCAAGAGGGGGGGGGGGTGAATTGGGTTCTTTAAAATATTAGCCTTTTAAATTGTTTAGCTTGAGATGAATGAAGGCAAACGCAAAGTAAATATAAATTGCAGTGAATAAAACAGAGATAGAGAAAGAGACAATAGAACACGGCAAACACAAAAGATTTTATAGTGGTTCGGTGTATCCAACACCAACGTCCACTCCCAAGATTCACTTGGGTCCACACTATAATCACCCTAGATTACAATAGAGTTGTTTTACAAGCTCACAACTCAAACTTGTTATTTTTCCGGGCGCACAACGAACCCAGCTGGTTTTCAAGGGCTCACCAGCACAAAAACCCTTAACCCAAGCTTAACCAAGCTTGAACTGAGGTAAGACTACCTCAACTAGTTCAATCCCCCAGATTGAACTAGACACAAAGAATAGAAATATTGTTTGTTTAGTTACAAGGCTTCTTAACGAGCAGATAAACAAATGTAAGAATAGAGTTTAGATAAGCCTGATTTACAGTTGGTTGGCTTTGAGCTTTTCTTCTTTTCTTCAACTCCTTTGAAGTGTAGAACCAGGCCTCAGCTTGGATTCTTCACGGAATATGTGTTGGAGTTGATTTGGGCTTTTCCTCTTTTCTTTGAGTGTTGGAAATCTCTTGAGATGCTCTTGAATAGCACTTGGATTTTCTTCTGAAGCTTCCTTGGATTTGAGCTTGAACACAGAAGGAACTTCCTTTGATTTCACACTCTTTCTTTCACTCTATTTTGAATCACAGATTTTTTTCAACTGAAGCTCTATTTTTTCAATTTTTTTTCTTTTTCTTTGAAATAAATATCTCTCTATTCGTCTCTCTTTGATTTGAAAACGACTTCTCTATTTATAGATTCTGCAAGAATATAGCCGTTAGAGACAAAGAAAAATATCCGTTAATCAAAAATCTTACTGTTGACGCTGAGTTGGCATCCGAAAAAATCTCGCCCAGATTTGCTGGAGTCGACTCATGCTTTTCCCGAGTCGGCTCGAGGTCGTGATACTAAAAATAGAAATGTTTAGAAAGTCAAAGGGTCGACTCATGAAAAGTAAAGTGTCGACTCCTGAAAGTCGGGGGTCGACTCATGAAAAGTTGGGGTCGACTCGCGAAGTGCTCAGAAAAATACACCTCTGGTGTTGAGCGGAGTTGACTCGCACAGTCATGGAGTCGGCTCGACAGAATCAGGGGTCGACTCGAGAAATTGCATGGGTCGACTCGAGACAGATAGTCATTTCTGTTCTCTGAGGGGAGTCGACTCTGAAACTCAAGAGTCGGCTCCGGAACATATCAAAAATCAGAAAGTTTTCTGATTGACTTTAAAATCATTCTAGATTCATTTTAAATCATTGTTTTGACTTGAATTCAATAAAATTGACATTAAGAATTAATTCAAGAAGTATTCCAAAAACTCATTGATTAATCTATGAATTATAAAATTTCTTTTTGAAAGCTTAAACATTGAACTTAAAGTTACTTTCAATTTGATTAAAGTCATTCTTTAACATTCTCATTGATTGTTCAAAATAAATTCATTGCACATGTAAATAATCATATCACATCTTTTACAGTACTCATGGCTTTTGGTAATCATCAAAATCAAAAGGATTGGGGCATATAATTTTTCAATAATCTTCCAACAATCTCCTCCTTTTTGATGATGACAAAAACATTGAGTTTATGCATGATTGATTTGTGAATTTATTTTGTTTTCATAGATAGGCTTAGGCTCCCCCTGAATGAGGTAGCTCCCCCTATGAAACTTAATCATTCAATTAATTATCTCATTGATTAGTTTTGATTTTCTCATATGCATATTCAATCATAAAACTATAAAACTCTCCCCTTTTTTGTTATCAACAAAAAGGTAGAGAAGCATAAACATTCATTCATTCGTTGATAGAAAGAAATACATTGAGTAAATAAAATTGACATTTCATTTCATCAAAGAGTCTAATACATCAAAGTGTCTAATACATTGATACCAAAAGTAAAACATAACAATAACTTCAATACATAGCAAGGATTGAGTATTTAATACATTAGAAATGAGTTCTAACAATCCTAGTCAAATGATCTATTATATTCTTTATTCCATCTGATTGGATTTTTACATAGTCTTTTAGCCTCTCATCCACAAAGGTGCAAGCAGTCATAATTTTGTCTTGTAGCTCTGCGTTGCTTTTAGAGTAGGTTTCTCCATCTCCGCAAATATCTTTAAGCTCTTCAAATATGTTCTTGAGATATCCACTTAAAGACTTTGAAGAAGTGCTGAGAGTAGACTTAATTTTAGTGATTCGGTCATCTAAAGAATATAGAGTTTCCTTAAGATTCATGAACTTATGTTCAAACTCTGACTTTAATTTTTCTGACTGATCATCCAAAAGTCCTTTGAGTTGCTTTAATTGTAGTTCTGAGAAGCCAGCAGAAGAGGATGAAGCTTGATCAAATAACTGAGCGGGGGTAGGAGCAGGTGCAGAAGTAGGAGGGCTCAGAGGTGCAGGTGAAGAGTGTCTAACTGATGGACCTGGTGCCTCAGCATCCATAGCTCTATCTTCTACTAAACCTTTCCTCTCCCATCTCCCGTTTCTCTTAATAAAACCCATCCTATGAATGGTGGCCAAGCTGTAAAAGTCTGTATGCCTCAAGTTCTTCATGGGCTCACTATCAGAAATAATAATCCCTTGGCTTTGGAAGATTTTGGTGAGAATCATACCATAGGGCAAGCTTGATTTCCTCTTTCCTCCACAGTCAGCAATATACCAAAGAATCATACTGGGAAGGTTGATAGGTTTGCCCGTAACTATAGCATCCATCACAAAAATATCCCTTTCAGATACATAATCGAATCTTCCTATCTTGGGAAAAAGAATCCTACTACATATGTTATGAAGCAATCTTAGTTCTAGGGATAATTGATTGGCAAAAACTTCCTCAAAACCGATAACTTCTCGGTTAAGTAATCTAGACAGAACAGGGCTTCGGTCTTCAGAAGAAAATGTAGCAGTTCCTGACGTGGGTAGATCCAATAGTCTTGATAGAAGCTCTACAGTCACTGAGATCCTATTTTCTCTCACAGTGCTTATGAGACCATGATCTCCTCTAGACAAGTTCTTATAAAACTCCTTTACAAGAGCGGGATAAGTGGGGCAATCCAGGGAACAGATCTTCTCCCAACCCATTTCTATCAATTATCTTCCTACTAGAAATCCCTCTGCTTCAAATAACTCAAAATCCACTTTTCTTCCCGTGGTAATGATTCTATCTGCTAATCTATCTACCTGAGGAGGAGCAGTGGCTGGAGAAGCATTGGGGGTTGAAGATGATGAAGTAGAATCGTGCTTGGAGAAGGCTCACGAACCGGACGCCTCACCGTCTTCGTCACGGCTCTCTTTCTTCACACCGGCCGCAGCAAGATTGGAACCTTGAGTTTTGGGTGCCATTAGTCGATTGGAAGGATTAATCAGTGATTTTGGGAATTTGGAAGGTCTGGAGATATTTTGGAGAGAGTATTTTAAGAGATTGGGACGTTTGAAAAGAACGGCGAGTCGACTCTGCCCTAGATAAATCAACCTGGGACCACTTCGAGTCGGCTCGCGCAAATCAAGGGGTCGACTCCGGACAGTCACAGAAAACCATCCCGAAGTGGAGTCGACTCGCGCCGAGAAGGGGTCGACCCGAGAGTTTCAGCAGAAACCAGGAGTCGACTCCGATACGCACCGAGTCGGCTCCGAGACCATTTCAGAGCAAAAACATGAAATTTCTAAAATGTGTCCGGAATTTGATCATGAAAATTGATAAAATAATCATTGAATATGAATGGATCAATTAGATATGAATTCTAGATAAGATTTCCTTAAAGATCAAGAATTTGAAAGAATCTTAGATAAAATTTCCTTAGGGGTTTCAAATTCATTCTAATGGATCACAAATCCCTAACTCTCCTCTAAGATAACAAAATCTTTCTTCACTTAAGGGTTTTATAAATATGTCTGCTAGTTGTTCTTCAGTGTTAACATAATCAAGACAAATTTCATTATTTGCTACATGTTCTCTTATAAATGATATCTAATTTCTATGTGTTTAGTTCTTGAATGTTGAATTGGATTCTTTGTTAGATTAATTGCACTTGTGTTATCACATCTTATAGGTGTTTTATCAAGTGTGATACCATAATCTTCAAGTTGTCGCTTAATCCAAAGGATTTGAGCACAGCAACTTCCAGCTGCTACATATTCAGCTTCAGTAGTTGATAATGCAACTGAATTTTGCTTTTTGCTAAACCATGAGATTAAGTTACTTCCTAAGAATTGGCATGCACCACTTGTGCTTTTTCTATCTAACTTACATCCAGCATAATCAGAATCAGTGTATGCAATCAGATTTAATGTGAGTCTCTAGAATACCATAAACCTACATTTTTTGTTCCACTTACATATCTTAGTATTCTTTTAATAGCAATTAAATGTGATTCTTTAGGTTCAGACTGAAATCTAGCACATAAGCAAACAACAAACATTATATCTGGTCTACTTGCAGTTAAGTAAAGTAGGGATCCGATTATACCTGATAATATTTCTGATCAATCTTCTTACCTTCTTCATCTTTGTCCAGCTTGCATGAAGGACTCATTGGTGTTCCGAGGGGTTTAATTGATTCCATACCAAACTTCTTTAAAATTTCTCTTGTGTACTTTGTTTGGTTGATAAAGATTCCCTCTTTGCTTTGTTTGATTTGGAGTCCAAGGAAGAAGTTGAGTTCTCCCATCATGCTCATTTCAAATTCTCCCTGCATCAACTTAGCATACTTTTGACATAGAGATTGTTAGTAGCACCGAAAATAATATCATCAACATATATTTGAACTACTAATAAATCTTTACCTTTTCTTTTCAAAAACAAAGTTTTATCAACATTTCCTCTTATAAAATCATTTTCAATTAAGAATTTACTTAATCTATCATACCAAGCTCTAGGTGCTTGTTTCAAACCATATAATGCTTTGTGCAATTTAAAAACGTGATTTGAAAATTCGTGATCTTCAAAACCAGGTGGTTGTTCTACATATACTTCTTCATTTATAAATCCATTTAAAAATGCACTTTTTACATCCATTTGAAATAAGTTAAAATTCATATGACATGCAAATGCAAGTAATAGCCTAATGGCTTCTAATCTAGCTACAGGTGCAAAGGTTTCATCAAAATCAATACCTTCTTCTTGATTATATCCTTTTGCAACTAATCTAGCTTTGTTTCTAATTACTATGCCATTTTCATCTAGTTTATTTCTGAATATCCATTTTGATCCTATAACAGAATGATTTTTAGGTCTTTCAACTAAGGTCCATACATTATTTCTTGTAAATTGATTTAATTCTTCTTGCATTGCTAACATCCAATTATTATCTTTTTCAGCTTCTTCAATAGTTTTAGGTTCAATTTGTGATACAAATGCAAGATGATTATTAATATTTCTCATAGATGATCTAGTTCTTATTCCTTGAGATGGATCACCTATAATCAATTCCTTAGGGATGACTATAAGCATATCTCCAATCCCTAGGTAGATCTACATCATTATGATTAGCGTTAGAATCATCATCCTTAGGTGAATTATTATCTTTAGTGTCTTGTTCTTGATCTAAAGATACATCAATATTTAATTTTTCAAGATCTTTTTCAATTAAGTTTGTATCTTCTCATCATCAAATTTTTCAGAATGGGTTGCTAAAGATTCATCAAAAACTACATGAATAGATTCTTCAACAACTAAAGTTTTCTTGTTAAATACTCTATAAGCTTTACTAGTTGTTGAGTATCCTAAGAATATTCCTTCATCAGATTTAGCATCAAATTTACCTAATTATTTTTACCATTATTGTGAATAAAACATTTACAACCAAATGCATGAAAATATTTAATATTGGGTTTTCTATCATGCCATAATTCATAAGGTGTTTTCTTTAAAATAGGTCTTATTAAAGCTCTATTTAAGATGTAACATGCCGTGTTAATAGCTTCCGCCCAAAAGTATTTTGGGAGTTTACTTTCACATAGCATGGTACGGGCCATGTCTTCTAAGTCCTATTTTTTCTTTCAACAACACCATTTTGTTGTGGGGTCCTAAGTGCAGAAAAATTATGATTAATACCATTTTCATTGCAAAAACTTTCAAATAAGTGATTTTCAAATTCAGTTCCATGATCACTTCTTAGAGACACTATGGTAGTGTTTTTCTCATTTGTTACTTTCTTGAAGAATTTCATGAATATCGAGAAAGTCTCATCTTTGTGAGCTAAAAACATTACCCAAGTGAATCTAGAGTAATCATCTACTATCACAAGACCATATTTCTTTCCTCCTAGACTTGTGGTTCTAGTTGGTCCAAAAAGGTCCATGTGAAGTAGCTCTAGTGGCCTAGAAGTTGAAACAATATTTTTAGATTTGAAAGAACTTCTCGTTTGTTTTCCAAACTGACATGCATCACATATTTTGTTATTTTCAAAATCTAATTTAGGTAAACCTTTTACTAAATCCATTCTAATTAGTTTTGAAATTAGGTGTGTGCTTGCGTGACCTAATCTTCGATGCCACAACCAACCAATCTCATTCATATTAGCATTATTAGCAACTAAGCAATGATTATTAGTAGACAATTTGTCTAAATCAATCATGTATACATTGCCATTTCTATTTCCAATAAAACAATGCTATTATCAATGGGATTAGCTACAGTGCATAAAGAAGATTCAAAAGATACTTTAAAACCTTTGTCACATAATTGACTTATACTAATTAAGTTATGCTTTAAACCATCAACATAAAGTACATTTTCAATAAATGTGGAGGGAGTTATTTGAATGTTACCAAACCCCAAGATTTGGCCTTTGCCATTGTCGCCAAATGTAACAACTCCTCCTTTCTTTTCTTCAAGGGTGATGAATTCTTCTTTGTCACCCGTCATATGTCTTGAGCAGCCACTATCAAGATACCACTTTCTCTTTGATCTCTTGGCCACAAGACATTCCTGCAATGATATCAAACTTTATGTTTAGGTACCCAAGCTTTCTTGGGTCCTTCATGGTTAGTAGCAAACAAATATTGTTCCTTTCGGAACCCATATTTTCTTCCTTTAACATTTAATTTTTATTAGGTTTTAGAATTTTACATTCGTAGGATTTATGTCCTTTTGATTACATTTAAAGCATGTAAAATTTCTTTGGCCAGCACGCACAAAATATTTTTAAGTGATTTTTGTTTTCTCAAGGTGTTATATCCTAATCCGGCTTTGTCAAAAACTGCTTTTTGACTATTTAACAACATATCTAATTTAGTTGAACTTAATGTAAACTTATCAACTATGTTTTTATGTTTTTCAACCTCATTCTTTAGTTTATCTTTTTCATTTGAGATTGATTCCTTTTCATTCATTAAAACTTCATTTTCAGATTTAAGTTTCTTAATTTCATTGTTAAGATTTTCCTTTTCTTGAATGAAAGTTAAGTTTTCATTTTTCAAAATTTTATATTTCTTTTTCAAAACTTTAAAATCCCCAACAAGTTCATTAAAGGCATCAAAAAGTTCATCAAAAGCAAATTCATCGCAAGGGTTGTCGGAACTTACCTCATCATTGTCGTCCGCCATAAACAACGTTTGCGACTTCCTTTTGTTCTTCTTCTTCGGAAGAAGATTCCTCGCTGTCACTCCATGTCGCCATATAAGCCTTCTTTTTCTTTTTGTAGGCTTTCTTCAATTTGGACATTCATTCTAAAATGCCCCGGTTTATTACATTCATAGCAAGTCAAGGGGTCTTTCTCTTTTTCTTTGTTCTTGTCCTTATTTTTATCCTTTTCTCCTTCCCACTTAACTCCAAATTTTTTCTTGTGGAAGGGTTTCTTTCTCCTCATAAATCTCTTAAATTTCTTTGCTAAGAGAGCAGTCTCTTCATCATCATCATCATCATCATGCGCTCTTCTTCTTTTGCAGCTTTGAGGGCAATTACTTTCTTTTTCTTTGAATCCTCCTCAACATGCTGCCTCATAGTCAGCTCATGGGTCATAAGGGATCCTAGAAGCTCCTCTAAGGGTAAAGTGTTGAGGTCCTTAGCTTCTTGGATTGCAGTCATTTTTGCTTCCCATGATCTTGGTAAAGACCTAAGAATTTTTGAACAAGTTTAGAGTTAGTATATGTCTTACCAAGACTTTTCAAACCATTTACAATATCAGTGAATCTAGTGTACATGCATGCAATGGTTTCAGATTGTTCCATGCTAAATAATTCATATTTATGAACAAGAATATTAATTTTAGATTCTTTAACTTGGTTGGTACCCTCATGGGTAACCTCTAATCTATCCCAAATCTCCTTTGCGGAATTACATGTGGAGATTCTATTAAATTCATTAGCATCTAATGAGCAATATAAAACATTCATGGCTTTAGCATTAAGCTGTGCCATTTTTCTATCATTATCATTCCAGTCCCTTTCGGGCTTAGGAACAATAGTGCCATCTATAACATGTGTGGTGTACTAGGTCCATTAATTATAACACCCATAGCTCATAATCAGAAGCTTGAATGAATATCCTCATTCTAGCTTTCCAATAAGAATAATTTGAGCCATTAAAAAGTGGAGGTCTATTCGTAGAATGACCTTTAGCAAAAGAACCAACTTGTGTTGCCATTTGGAACTTTAGCTCTTGATCGTGTGATCAAAATCTAATGAGCACTAGCTCTGATACCAATTGTTGGCCCAGATGACAACCCAAGAGGGGGGGGGGTGAATTGGGTTCTTTAAAATATTAGCCTTTTAAATTGTTTAGCTTGAGATGAATGAAGGCAAAGCAAAGTAAATATAAATTGCAGTGAATAAAATAGAGATAGAGAAAGAGACAATAGAACACGGCAAACACAAAAGATTTTATAGTGGTTCGGTGTATCCAACACCTACGTCCACTCCCAAGATTCACTTGGGTCCACACTATAATCACCCTAGATTACAGCAGAGTTGTTTTACAAGCTCACAACTCAAACTTGTTGTTTTCCCGGGCGCACAACGAACCCAGCTGGTTTTCAAGGGCTCACCAGCACAAAAACCCTTAACCCAAGCTTAACCAAGCTTGAACTGAGGTAAGACTACCTCCACTAGTTCAATCCCCCAGATTGAACTAGACACAAAGAATAGAAATATGTTTGTTTAGTTACAAGGCTCCTTAATGAGCAGATAAACAAATGTAAGAATAGAGTTTAGATAAGCCTGATTTGCAGTTGGTTGGCTTTGAGCTTTTCTTCTTTTCTTCAACTCCTTTGAAGTGTAGAACCAGGCCTCAGCTTGGATTCTTCACGGAATATGTGTTGGAGTTGATTTGGGCTTTTCCTCTTTTCTTTGAGTGTTGAAAATCTCTTGAGATGCTCTTGAATAGCACTTGGATTTTCTTCTGAAGCTTCCTTGGATTTGAGCTTGAACACAGAAGGAACTTCCTTTGATTTCACACTCTTTCTTTCACTCTATTTTGAATCACGGATTTTTTTCAACTGAAGCTCTGTTTTTCTAATTTTTTTCTTCTTTTTCTTTGAAATAAATATCTCTCTATTCGTCTCTCTTTGATTTAAAAATGGCTTCTCTATTTATAGATTCTGCAAGAATATAGCTGTTAGAGACAAAGAAAAATAGCCGTTAATCAAAAATCTTACCGTTGACGCTGAGTTGGCATCCGAAAAAATCTCGCCCAGATTTGCTGGAGTCGACTCATGCTTTTCTCGAGTCGGCTCGAGGTCGTGATACTAAAAATAGAAATGTTTAGAAAGTCAAAGGGTCGACTCATGAAAAGTAAAGTGTCGACTCCTGAAAGTCGGGGGTCGACTCATGAAAAGTTGGGGTCGACTCGCAAAGTGCTCAGAAAAACACACCTCTGGTGTCTGAGCGGAGTCGACTCGCACAGTCATGGAGTCGGCTCGACAGAATCAGGGGTCGACTCGAGAAATTGCGTGGGTCGACTCGAGACAGATAGTCATTTCTGTTCTCTGAGGGGAGTCGACTCTGAAACTCAAGAGTCGGCTCCGGAACGTATCAAAAATCAGAAAGTTTTCTGATTGACTTTAAAATCGTTCTAGATTCATTTTAAATCATTGTTTTGACTTGAATTCAATAAAATTGACATTAAGAATTAATTCAAGAAGTATTCCAAAAACTCATTGATTAATCTATGAATTATAAAATTTCTTTTTGAAAGCTTAAACATTGAACTTAAAGTTACTTTCAATTTGATTAAAGTCATTCTTTAACATTCTCATTGATTGTTCAAAATAAATTCATTGCACATGTAAATAATCATATCACATCTTTTACAGTACTCATGGCTTTTGGTAATCATCAAAATCAAAAGGATTGGGGCATATAATTTTTCAATAATCTTCCAACACATCTGGCGGAGCGATCGCCAGGCAGACCGGCAACATCTCCTCGGTGTCGTCTGATATGACCACTATTTGGAGGAGAGAAACCTCGATGGCTCTTTCCAAGCTTCGCTCAATGGCTTCCTCGACTATCTCGCCTCACTCTGGCAGGGAGGGCTTATCAGTTACAGCTGGCGTTTCCACTTTCTCCCTCTTTAAAGCAGAGGAGCGGTGGCCAACATTGTCTTTCCTAAGCTCCCTTGAGCGAGACCTAAAAGGATGGACCCTCTTATCGGACCTATGCTTGTCCCCAGAGCTGGAGCCCCTATGGCGCTTGCCCAGCTCCCTCCTTATTTGGCCCACGAATGCAGACCTCTCGGCTGAAAACATAACGTATGTTTAGTTAAACAGCAGCAAAATTACATAAACATGCTGACCATTAAGGCAAAAACTCACTCCGAGGGTCGATGGAGCTAAGCCCAGCGGCGAAAAGGGCATCCTCAGCTAACAAGGTGCTGGCAGAGACCTCCTGACTGCAGCGAAGGATAGCCAGATCCCTTTTCTCCTGCTCGCTCAACTCCGAGCACGTCTCTGGATCCTTCACATAACTAGCCCATCCTCTTGAAAAGTCTGAGCCAATGTTTCCCTCGGCAATGAGAAATCGAGACTTCCACCCCTCTATCGAAGAAGGGTTATCAAAAATCATCTTAAATGACTTCTAGGGACCAATATAGGGCCACTCAAAGCTCCTCCCAAAAATCAGGTTGTAACAGACCCAAAATAAGGGAAGGGTTGCTGTCGCCCCAACACGACTGCACATCGAGATGAACCCGACGATATTACGCCATGTATTTGGGGCCACCATCGTTGGACATATGTTGTAAAACCTCATCACCTCCTATATCAACGGGTGGAGAGGGAATCGGAGACCTGCCCTCAAGCTCTCCTCATAGAAGAAAACTCCCCGTCTTAGCTCGGTTGAAACCCGGTGCTTGGCCCTCGGCACCCATAAGGCTACATCCAGAGGAACTCTATAGTGGCGACAAATCCTATCCAGATCGTCAAAGGTTACCTCAGAGGCAACATCGCCCGGACCACTCAAATTGATTGAATGGGGGGGGCACGAACAGGCAGGCAGAGGCTCAGAGAAAAAGCAAAAAATCTCTGTGGTAGGGACAAAGGAGCATTGCAAAAGAAACGCCGCCCCAATCCTCTTTAAACAAACGCTTCAGAAAGAAAGCCCTAAACGCCAAAATTTTTGGTATGAGCGCTAGAAATAAAGGAGTCTCGCCACGTAGAACTCCCACAATCGCAACCTGCTGGAAACGAGGCATTCCTTCCTCGAATCAGGGCAAAAAATGATGACGAAACTGCGATTTGTCAATTTGTGAGATCATCATTGCTTAACCATTCGAATCCCCCAAATGAGATTATTCCAGAATCCTACTCCTTATGTCCAAATTTACACTTCGGACTATGGAGTGGGGGGCATGTAATGAGGGGTAAAATTATCGTTACATTAAGACCCGCATACATTGACAATTGGGTCAAGCCCAATCCCAGCATCCCGCCGGCTAGCTGTCATGACCACCAATTGGCGAAGCCAAATTGCCTTTGGCGAGGTCAATCACCTTTAGCGAGGTCAGGTCGCCCTGATAGTCCAAACCATCCATTTACCTCGGTAACCCGAGGTATCCATACCTCGGCAACCTGAGCCGAGCCATTCCTCGGTAACCCGAGCTACCCTCATGCCTCGGTCATCTGAACCGAGCCATTCCTTGGTAACCCAAGCTCTCCTCATACTTCGGCCATCTAAACCGAGACATTCCTCGGTAACCCGAGCTATCCTCATACCTTGGCTAGCCAAGCCGATCTACTCTATACCTCGGAAAATCAGGTTATTCCTCACTCTGGCCAAACCAAGATATTCAAAATACCTCTGCGGAACCTGGTGCAGGAGAGTTTGAATTCACTGTAACTGAATAAGATTCCAAACGAGAAATCATGCCCAGAAGTGGCCTAGGACCCGTAAGAGTGGCCTAGGTCTATGTGATCACTAAATCTCAAGGCATCAACCAGCTCTCCTAGCCGTCGATCCTCTAACCGACAAGATACGGACCCTACTAGCCTCGTAACAAACTTGATTCAAATCCGTTTCAGATCATAACAACTTTTGGACCTTGCCACACACTCAGGAAATCAGGTGATCATCTATAAATACCACTACCTTCAAATGTCTTAGGGACGCATACATCTACGCATTCATCTTTTACACAATTACTCACACTCATAGACTGGCTCTGGAATTCCATTGAAGTCCCCTTGAGCTCAGAGCTCCCGAGGGAACACCGGCCTAAGGAGAATCCCTCTGTGAGAGTCTTCTCCTCACATTTGCTTGCTGTGAATCTCCACTGACTTGGGCGTCGGAGGGTCCTCCGCAGAGAGCAATCCCCACAGCGCCCTCTGCGTGTGGACTGTCTTGCAGGTTTCATCCCGAGGCGATGAGATCGACATCCGGATCAGGAGCTGGAAGCGCACCCGAGTCGGAGAATGGATTTCCGCGGCAACAATACTTAAAATCAAGAAAAAAAACTACAATTAGATATTAAAATATATAAAAAAGAAGATGATGGAGAATAAGGGAAAGATAAGAACCAAAGGCCATACCGAAGAATAAGAGCAAAAAATATAACTAGGGGCATTCTTCGTGAGCATTCCATTGCAATATACTAGCTAACACAAAATTTGCAAAGAGAGCAGATAGATGAGATAAGAAAAAAAAAAACCAATACCATATATATAGGCAGAGGTATGGGTGAAAGCTAAAATAAATTTTTATAAGTAATAGTAATAATACTAAAAATAGTGGTAATACTTATAATAATAATTATTATTACTCTTGATCGATGAATCTTTTCAGATTCAATGCACTTTTTTCAGATTTGGTGCTTAATGATAAATCTCTTCAAATCTAGTGCATCTCTTCGTATTCGGAACTAATTTAATTTTTTTATAGAAAATAATATAATTATATGTGATATGACTGATCCCTGTGTCCTCAGAAAAGGTAACGGTAGCTACCGTCATTCCTCCACCCCCGGCACCCCCTCGGGGTCAGGGGGGGTCATCATTTCTTAACCCCGAGACCCCCACCAGTCTCGGGGTGCACCGTCATTCCCCCACCCCCGGCACCCCCATGGGGTCGGAGGGGGGTCATCATTTCTTAACCCCGAGACCCCCATCGGTCTCGGGGTGCACCGTCATTCCCCCACCCCCGGCGCTCCCTCGGGGTCGGGAGGGGTCATCATTTCTTAACCCCGAGACCCCCACCGGTCTCGGGGTGCACCGTCATTCCCCCACCCCCGGCACCCCCTCGGGGTCGGGGGGGTCATCATTTCTTAACCCCGAGACTCCCACCGGTCTCGGGGTGCACCGTCATTCCCCACCCCCGGCACCCCCTCGGGGTCGGGGGGGTCATCATTTCTTAACCCCGAGACCCCCACCGGCCTCGGGGTGCACCGTCATTCCCCCACCCCCGGCACCCCCTCGGGGTCGGAGGGGGTCATCATTTCTTAACCCCGAGACCCCCACCGGCCTCGGGGTGCACCGTCATTCTCCCACCCCGGCACCCCCTCGGGGTCGGGGGGGGGGGTCATCATTTCTTAACCCCGAGACCCCCATCGGCCTCGGGGTGCACCGTCATTCCCCCACCCCGGCACCCCCTCGGGGTCGGGGGGGTCATCATTTCTTAACCCCGAGACCCCCACCGGCCTCGGGGTGCACCGTCATTCCCCCACCCCCGGCACCCCCTCGGGGTCGGGGGGAGTCATCATTTCTTAACCCCGAGACCCCAACCGGCCTCGGGGTGTACTGTCATTCCCCCACCCCCGGCACCCCCTCGGGGTCGGGGGGGTCATCATTTCTTAACCCCGAGACCCCCATCGGCCTTGGGGTGCACCGTCATTCCCCCACCCCCGGCACCCCCTCGGGGTCGGGGGGGTCATCATTTCTTAACCCCGAGACCCCCACCGGCCTCGAGGTGCACCGTCATTCCCCCACCCCCGGCACCCCCTCAGGGTCGGGGGGGGGGGGGGGGGGTCATCATTTCTTAACCCCGAGACCCCCACCGGCCTCGGGGTGTACTGTCATTCCCCTACCCCCGGCACCCCCTCGGGATCGGGGGGTGGGGTCATCAGCGGTCAACGCGCGACTCAACTGCCAAGGAAAACAGCAAATATCAGGTGGCACGGTGCTTACACATGATTTTCAGTGCATGGCCACTCCTCGCCATGGTGTACCATTCGATACTTCCGTGATTGTGCCCGTTACGGAGGGCCATGCCTCATAACGACGTTTGGCGCGTTGCATGCCCCTGCGCATAGCCATGCCTCGCCATGGTGTACCATTCGATACTTCCATGATTGTGCCCGTTACGGAGGGCCATGCCTCATAACGACGTTTGGCGCGTTGCATGCCCCTGTGCATGACCATGCCCTGCCACGGCGTACCATTCGGTACTCCCGTGATTGTGCCCCGTTACGGAGGGCCATGCCTCATAACGGTGTTTGGCGC
Source organism: Calamus simplicifolius (assembly GCA_900491605.1). Taxonomy (NCBI): domain Eukaryota; kingdom Viridiplantae; phylum Streptophyta; class Magnoliopsida; order Arecales; family Arecaceae; genus Calamus; species Calamus simplicifolius. The sequence continues at coordinate 1,324,008 of UESW01003889.1, forward strand.
GTTGCATGTCCCTGTACATCACCACGCCTCGCTACGGCGTACGATTCGCTACCTCTAGCAATGGTACCCAGTCATATCAACTGGCGACGTACACTGAACGCCCGCACGGTTATCGAACATGCGTGGCATCACACGTGTCAATGGTACGATGGAGATCTTCCAAAGCCGCAAGTTGGGGTATTCAGACAGGTATAAAAGGCACACGCTCACACTGTAAGTGGGATCTGAACTCTGGTTTTTCTGAGCTTTCTTCCTCCCAGCAAAAACCCTAACCGCCTCAGCTCTTCTTCGCTGAGCGGTTCTTTGTCTGAGCCCAAGCAACTGACTTGATCGTCGGAGGGTCCCCACCGGCGCCACCGGTCCCCGGGGACTTTTCTTGCAGGACTTCGAGGAGGGAAACGTCCGTCATCCCCGACGTTCGAGAAAGGTGTCTTGGCGCCATCAGATTGGCGCGCCAGGTAGGGGTGTGTAAGAAAGACGTCGAACCAGCAGCTTTCTTCTTCTCCCGACTTCGAGCTCTTCAATCCAAATCATGGTGACGACTCGAACGAAAGGAGTTTCAGCCGGCCGCGCTGGGGGGCAGCGCTGCGGGGCTGGTCCACCCGCGGAGGCCCCCCCGGCTCTCGCATCCTGTTTCCCGGAGCCTCCGAATCTCCAGGGGGCAGGGCCTTCTGCTCCGCAAAATGACGTCCCTGTGCCTGCTCCACAGCAACTTGAGGAAGATCGATTCGCTGCCCTGGCCACGCAGGTCCAGTCGTTGGCGGCGATGGTTCAAGGCATGCAGCAACAGCAAGCAGCCTTGCGACAACCGGAGCCGAACCCGTCTGTCCCTGGGGTGATGCAGCCTAGCCAGCATTCCTCCCGCCGGAGATCGCCAGTTCCTGCAGATCATCGCCGCCGATCCCCGGCCAAGCCGCATCACCGCGAAGCATCCAAAAGGCCCCGGTCTCCTTCTCATCACGCCAGCGTTTCTCCTAAGCGGCGGCACGGAAAGGAGGCGGAGCGCCCGCGCCGGCATCGCCGCCCCCGTTCTTCTTCTGAATCTTCGGGGGAGGGCTCCTTTGATGGCCGGATGCCTCGTCGAGCTGAGCGTCGACTCGAGGAGTGCAACCAGAAGCTGGAAGAACTTAGCCGTCGGATCACCCACCTGCCAGAGACTGACTACGACAGTCGACCTCCCCTGTCCCGCCGCATCATGGAGGAGCCTATCTCTACCAGGTTCCGCCTTCCTCAACTGGACCCATACGACGGGACTACGGACCCCCTGGATCATTTGGAGAGCTACAAGGTACTCATGCAAGTTCAGGGGGCCACTGACTCGCTTATGTGTGTGGCTTTCCCGGCTACTCTGAAAAAAGCTGCCCGGGCTTGGTATTCTCGCCTGCCGCCACGAAGCATCGACTCCTTCCGCCAGTTGGAGAGGGCTTTTCTGGCCCACTTTGACGCCTGCCGGAAGATCCCGAGGGTGGCGGACAGTCTGTTTGCCGTTCAGCAGAAGAATGGCGAGCCTCTGCGGGACTATGTCGCCCGGTTTAAAGAGGCCGCCCTGGAGGTCTACAACTTGGAAGACTCGGTGGCTACCTTGGCTCTGAAGCGGGGGCTCCGCCCTTCTCGCTTCGCATACTCTCTTGACAAAAAGCCGCCGGGCTCCTACTCCGAACTTTTGATCCGCGCCCAGAAGTACATCCGGGCAGACGAAGCTGACTTTTCCCGGCGTGAAGCTGGCGGGAGCATACCCAGGAAGCCAACCCAGCCAGAACCTGCCGAGCCCGCCCCAGGAGGCCCGAGCCTCCTCGCCGACCAGACCACCGTCCTCGACCTCCTGCACCGAGAGACGGGCCTTACACTCCGTTGCTTGCCCCAATATCCCAGATCCTGCTCGAGATCGAAGGGGAGCCCTATCTGCAACGCCCTCCTCCCATCAACCCGAAGATTCCCCGGAACAAAAATCTCTACTGCCGCTACCACCGGGACCATGGCCACAACACCGACGACTGCCGGCAGCTGAAGAAAGCCATTGAAGACCTCATTCAACAAGGCCATCTGAGGAAGTTTGTCCAAAGGAACAACCCGGGGGCTCTGGCCCGTCAGCGCCTGCACCGCCGGTGATCGATAACACCCCGACGGAGAAGACAGTGGCGATGATTTCCTGGGGGGCAGGAGGCCCGCCGAAGAGACCAAGGGAGAGGGAGGAGTGGAAGCTGTAATTCCTTTTTTCGAAAAGGATTTGGAGGGGGTTGTAAATAAAGATGATGATAGCGTCGTCGTATCCATGACGATTGCTAAGCACCCTGTAAAACGAATCCTAGTCGACAGTGGAAGCTCCGTAGATGTTTTGAACTACGATGCCTTTGTTCGCATGAATCTGTCGCATGATCTACTTCGACCTGTCGTCACGCCTTTGATGGGATTCACAGGAGATTCCGTGAGGGTCGAAGGGGAAATTACTCTTCCCGTGACGGCTGGAACGGCTCCGTGCCAAAGCACTGTCCTTATAAATTTTTGGTGGTCCGTGTGCCCCTGGCGTACAACGCGATTCTTGGGAGGCCCGGGCTCAACCTCTTGGATGCCGTCATATCCACCAAGCGGCTCCTTGTGAGGTTCCCAACCGCCAGAGGGGATCGGCGAGATGCGAGGAGAGCAGGGCCTACCGGCGCTTTGCTATCACTTGGCCCCTAGTCCCCAGGAGGCAGCCCCTGCACCGCCATCTGCACCGACACCCGAGGCCCTTGACCCGCGAGACCTGGAGAGGAGGGGGGAACCGGCCGAGCGGCTGCTCACTTTCCCCCTCGGGGAGGACCCCATGCAGACGGTTCGAGTTGGAGCCTTGCTTCCGGACGAAGCTCGTGACCGGCTCCTTACCTTTCTGCGGGCCAACGCCGACGTCTTCGCTTGGTCAGCGTCCGACATGCCCGGGATCCCGGAGGAGGTGATTACACATCAGCTCAACATTCGACCGGAGTGCCGGCCCGTCAGGCAGAAGAAAAGGAGTTTTGCCCGGACCGGCAGAAGGCTGTTGACGAGGAGGTGCGGAAGCTGTTGGCGGCTGGCCACGTCCGCGAGGTGCGCTACCCCGACTGGTTGGCGAACGTCGTGATGGTTCGTAAGGCCAGTGGAAGCTGGAGAATGTGCGTGGATTTCACCGACCTCAATAAGGCGTGTCCCAAGGACAGCTTCCCGCTCCCCCGAATCGACCAGCTGGTAGACGCCACCTCCGGGCATGGGACGCTCAGTTTCATGGATGCGTTCTCGGGGTATAATCAAATCAAGATGAGCTCAGCAGATGAAGAAGCAACCTCCTTTGTCACGGAGAAGGGGATCTACTGTTACAGGGTGATGCCCTTTGGACTGAAAAACGCCGGGGCTACTTACCAAAGATTAATGAACAAGGTTTTTGAGGATCAGCTGGGGCGCAACATGGAGGTATATGTGGATGACATGCTGACCAAGAGCACCAACGCAGAAGACCATGTAGCGACCTCGAGGAGACTTTCAACAATCTGCGCCGGTACCGGATGAAGCTCAACCCCCACAAATGCGCCTTCGGAGTAGCGGCTGGCAAGTTCCTGGGTTTCATGGTGACCCAGCGCGGGATCGAGGCCAACCCCGACAAGATCAGAGCCATCCTGGAGATGCGGCCTCCGGTCAGCAAGAAGGAGGTGCAGCGCCTGACGGGGAGGGTGGCGGCCTTGAGTCGTTTCATGTCAAGGTCGGCGGAGAGGTGCCTACCTTTTTTCAAGGCGCTGCGCAAGATTAACGGCTTCGAGTGGACGAAAGAGTGTCAGGGCTCCTTTGAAGAGTTGAAGCAGTTTCTCTCCACTCCTCCGCTACTGTCCAAGCCTGAAAATGGAGAGGAGCTCTTTTTATATCTGGCCGCTTCCCCCGAGGCTGTTAGCTCGTGCTTGTGCGCATGGATACCGACGGAGCCCAGAAGCCAATCTATTATACCAGCAAGGTACTCCATGACGCTGAGACCAGGTATTCAAAAACTGAGAAGATTATCTTCGCCTTGGTGGTCTCTACTCAGCGCCTTCGGCCTTATTTCAAGCCCATCCCATCGTGGTGCTCACGGACCAGCCCCTGCGAGCTATCCTGTCTCGCCCCGACACCTCCGGCCGGCTGGCTAAATGGGCCATCAAGCTAAGCGAGTTCGACCTGTCCATCCGGCCAAGATCAGCCATGAAGTCCCAAGTGTTGGCGGATTTCCTAGTCGAGTGCTCCTGGACCGAGAAGGACGTGGAGGAGGAGCGACCGGAGGAGCCTAAGGACTCTCCCTCATCTGGAGAGGCGGACTGGATCCTGCATGTAGATGGAGCGGCAAACTCTCAAGGGAGCGGAGCCGGACTCATTCTCGCGAGCCCGGAGGGAGACGTGGTGGAGTATGCTCTCAGATTCCAGTTCCTAGCGACCAATAATCAGGCGGAGTACGAAGCCCTGCTGGCGGGGATGAGACTAGCCGAGGAGCTGGGCGCGGGGCGCTTGAGGGCCTTCACGGACTCTCAACTCATTTCTGGACAAGTCGCCGGGGAGTACGAGGCTAGGGACCCCACCATGTCCCGCTACTTGAGCAAGGTGCAGTCCCAGGCGTCTCATTTTTCTTACTTCCGTGTCAGCTATATCCCCAGGGCGGAGAATGCCAGGGCTGACGCGCTGTCCCGCTTGGCCACTTCGGTCGACGGGACGTTGGGAAGAACATACGTGGAGCATCTACAAGTCCCAAGCATTGAGGCCGCGGATGAAGCGCTGCCGGTGGAGCAGGAGCCCTCCTGGATGGACGCCTACATCCGGTACTTGACTGACGGCACTCTCCCGGAGGACCCCGCTGAGGCCAAGCTGCTCAAACGAAGGGCCCCGAGATTCTTGATGATGGACGGGAAGCTTTATCGGAGATCTTTCTCGTACCCGGTCCTCAGGTGTGTGGGGCCAAGCTGAATCAGATTATATCCTCAGGGAGATCCACGAAGGCGTATGCGGGAGTCATCTGGGGGGCAGAGCCCTAGCTTACAAGGCCCTGCGCCAAGGGTACTTTTGGCTGACAATGAAGGAGGACGCGGCCGAGCTTGTCAAGAAGTGTGATAGCTGCCAACGTCATGCCAATATCCAGCGACAGCCGACATCTCACCTGACCCCCCTGGTGGCGCCTTGGCCCTTTGCCCAGTGGGGCATGGATATCTTGGGTCCATTTCCCCCGGCTTCCGGGCAGCGGAAGTTCCTCTTGGTGGCGGTGGACCACTTCACCAAGTGGGTCGAAGCTGAGGCTCTGGCCAAGATTACCGAGAGCAAAGTGAGATCTTTCTTCTGGAAGTCAATCATATGTCGGTTCGGGCTGCCGCGCACACTAGTCACTGATAATGGCCGGCAGTTTGACAATGCGCCTTTCCGGGAGTTCTGCTCCGAGCTGGGTATCTGTCAGAGGTTCACTTCCGTCGGGCATCCTCAAACCAACGGGGCAGCTGAAGTGATCAACCGAATCATCCTCCAGGGACTGAAGTCTCGGCTGGATGGCTGCAAGGGACGATGGGTGGAGGAGCTCCCCAACGTGCTATGGGCCTATCATACGACGCCGCGAACCCCCACTGGCGAAACGCCGTTCAGCCTAGTCTTTGGCTCTGAGGCTGTTATCCTGTGGAGATTGGAGCACCCAGCCCCCGGGTGGAGGCTTATAGTGAAGAAGGTAACCCTGACCAACTGCGAGCCAACCTCGACCTGGTGGAGGAGTGCGGGACAGGGCGCGGCTTCGAATGGCAGCCTACCGGCGGGCCGCGAAATACTACAACGCACGCGTGCGCCCCCGGACGTTCCTACCAGGAGATCTAGTCCTTCGACGGGCTGAGGTCTCAAAGCCAACTGAGGGAGGCAAGCTAGCCCCTAACTGGGAGGGACCTTACCGGATCACCGAGACGCTGCGCCACGGGCTTACAAAATTGAAGAACTCGATGGGACACCACTCCCTAGGACGTGGAATGCGGATAACCTCCGTCGGTATTATCAGTAATGTATCCCTCTTTTCATGATAAGTATCATCCCTGTGTTTGCTTGGGTTTTCACCCCTTATCCAATGCTAACAAGATTCAATTTTAGCTATCTAAATCTTCGTTCAAAGCCCTGCACTAGCCAGGCACAAAGCCCAGTGTACCACTGGCAGAGCAGTGTGCCACTGGCTCTCAACAACAAAAGCCCGGCGCCCCGTCGGCACTCAAAGCCCTGCACTAGCCAGGCACAAAGCCCAGTGTACCACTGGCAGAGCAGTGTGCCACTGGCTCTCAACAACAAAAGCCCGGCGCCCCGTCGGCACTCAAAGCCCTGCACTAGCCAGGCACAAAGCCCAGTGTACCACTGGCAGAGCAGTGTGCCACTGGCTCTCAACAACAAAAGCCCGCGCCCCGTCGGCACTCAAAGCCCTGCACTAGCCAGGCACAAAGCCCAGTGTACCACTGGCAGAGCAGTGTGCCACTGGCTCTCAACAACAAAAGCCCGGCGCCCCGTCGGCACTCAAAGCCCTGCACTAGCCAGGCACAAAGCCCAGTGTACCACTGGCAGAGCAGTGTGCCACTGGCTCTCAACAACAAAAGCCCGGCGCCCCGTCGGCACTCAAAGCCCTGCACTAGCCAGGCACAAAGCCCAGTGTACCACTGGCAGAGCAGTGTGCCACTGGCTCTCAACAACAAAAGCCCGGCACCCCGTCGGCACTCAAAGCCCTGCACTAGCCAGGCACAAAGCCCAGTGTACCACTGGCAGAGCAGTGTGCCACTGGCTCTCAACAACAAAAGCCCGGCGCCCCGTCGGCACTCAAAGCCCTGCACTAGCCAGGCACAAAGCCCAGTGTACCACTGGCAGAGCAGTGTGCCACTGGCTCTCAACAACAAAAGCCCGGTGCCCCGCCGGCACTCAAAGCCCTGCACTAGCCAGGCACAAAGCCCAGTGTACCACTGGCAGAGCAGTGTGCCACTGGCTCTCAACAACAAAAGCCCGGCGCTCCGTCGGCACTCAAAGCCCTGCACTAGCCAGGCACAAAGCCCCGCTAACCGCCGGCGGAGCGGTGCACAAACGATTCTTCACAGTCAAGACCCGACACCCTGCCGGTCAAATGAGAGCTATGTCCTGCAGGCGTCAAGCTGCGCGCCAGACCAGCGCCAGGTCCACTACTTGACAAGGCGCTACGCCTACGGCCCCGAGAGAGCCTACCAGCCTAATCTCCGACCGGCGGCGTCCCTGCTCCTAAAATTTAACTCTACCTAGTCCTAACTCTAGAGTTCAAGCGACTAAGGCGGGGTGGCGCGGGTGGGGAGGTGTCCCCCGGAGTTGTCAGAATGAATAGAGTCGGAGGGGGCCACACATCAATTGACGATGTCAACAACAATTTGAAGATCATTGTGAAGAATATTTTCATTAACTGAGGACTACAAAACTCCGACGTAGTCGGGCTTACAAAAGCAAGAGAAGAAAAAGCAAAATCACGGGCGCGAACTCATGGCTCCGCCGGTGCGGGCTCGCCGTCGGAAGGGGCCTGGTCTGACAACTGATCCATTTCGACCTCCAGGGCCCGGGGAAAATTCAAATCCCTGGCCACCTTCTCCTTGGCGTACTGGAACCCGTCAAGGAATACAGCGGCCGAAGCTTCGGCCAGGTCGTCTGCGAAACGCTCAGACGCCTTGTATTCCTCGACGAGCCCGGCGGCCCGGGCTTTCTCCGCAGCGAGGGCCTCCACCGCGACCCTTTCAACCTCTCGAGTGCGGCTTATCTCCTCTCTAGCGCGGCCCATCTCCTCCTCGCACCGGCAAGCCTCCTCCCTTGCCACTCTTGCCTCTTCCGCCGCCGCGCCAGCCCGATCCTCGGCCTCCTGGAGAGCTGAGGTCAGCTCCGAGATATGCATATCTCTGGCCATGACCGCGCTCTCCGCCTCAGTCATCTGAGAAAGCGCTGCGCGCGTGCGGTCAGCCTCCATCTCCGCCCGGCTCGTGGCGGCCCTCACCTCGCTAGCGCAGGTGTCCTTGACCGCCTCCAGCGCCCTCTCTGCCTCCTCCGTGCGACGCAGGGCCTCCTCGGTCTCCTTCTGCGTCTCCCACAGAACGTTCTTTCCCCCTTGGATTACCTCCCTGGCAGCCCTCAGGGAGTGCGCGATCTGCACACACAAGCCCAGGTCAACAAAATACATATATATGAACAGTAAAAGGGGAGAAAATGAAAAGATTGCTTACCTTGACCACAGCGGCGTAAGAGTCCCGGAAGAATGCACCCGCCCCCAGATGACTGAGATCCTCAATGATCCTAAGATCAAAGACTGGACCCAGGACCCGCTCGGCCCAATGGCCGTCGTCTAGGGAATTTCGGGGCGGACTGGGCATGCCCGCGCCTCCCCCCGCCATCTCGGATGTCCCCGGCTCTATGTGCGGGCTACTCCCAAGCGGCCCCCCAGGGGGTGGGCTCGCGGGGCTGGATGGTCCCTCGCCCCAATCCCTGGCGGCGCTTGGTGGGGTCGCTTCCCCGGGGACCGAGAGCTCCTCGGTTGGCACGTGCGCCCCCGCTGCTGGCTCTTCAGAGACGGCTCCCGCTGTCGCTCCCGCCTCTGGTGGGTGTCGGCCGTAAGATCGACCTCCGGTACAGCTGGGACGCATGGCGGAGCCGGGGGTGGGGAGACTGGTGTTGGGGGCGAGGCCCGGACCACCGGCGTTTCGGGGCCGAGGCCTGCTGGCTCCCAGACGGCCCCTCTCGGCCCCTTTTCTTGGCGGCCCTTATCAACTTCGCAGTTGGAATTTTCATTGCTGCATGACACAAGTCAGGTTCTCAGAAGAAGAAAAAAAAAAAGGGAAAAGAAAAGAAAGGAGGGGTAGAATTTCCGGCTAAGTGTGGAGAAGACTTACCCCGATGGGGGATGAGGCCCGCCGACTCCAAATTGTCCTCAGATAGCAGCAGGGTGTACCGGGGGATTTCGACGGTCAGCAATAACCCCATTGCCTTCCGGTCTCTAGGCTGAACAGCCACGGCGTTCCCCGGAGGTCGGGGTCTTCCCACCGGGGGCGGACTTGGTCGATATTGGCGAAAAAGAAACGGGGTTTCCACCCCTTGATTGATGAAGGCAGGAGGAGTTTCAGTACCCTATTGGGTCGGGGCTGGAACAGCCACCACCCCTTTTGGGTTCGGAGAGAATAGAAATTGCGAAATAAACTGATCCTAGGGGTGATACCTAAACGATGGCAAAGAATGACGAAGGCACTGATTACTCGACAAGAATTCGGGACCAGTTGGGAGGGGGTCAAGGAGTAGAAATCAAGGAGGTTGACAAAGAAAGGATGAAAAGGAGGACGATGACCTGCCTGTAGGCAGATCTCGTAGAGAGCTACCCGACCGGGTCGGGAGGAGATGACCCGGTCGTCGAGAGTTGGCGGGAATAATTCAATCTCCCGAGGGATTCTGTAGCGGGCCCGGATCCTTTCCAGGTCCGACCGCTTCATTGCGGAGGCCGTCCCCTCTGGGGACTCCTCCGCCCTCGAGGAGGTCCCGGCCCTTGGCCGGTGGCCCCTCGAGGGGGCTCCCCCGATGGCCCGTCGCCGGGCCAAAGGGACATGGTCCTCTGGGTCGGAGGACCACTCAAGTGGGGGAGAGGGAGTGGGAGAGATGTGGCGCCTCACAGAGGGAGGGCGGTCCTCAGAACCGTCCTCCGAGGTCCAGAAGGGGGAACTCATGAATAAGACAGGAGAAGCTAACCTGGGAGGGTGGAGAAAACCGGGTGCGAGCTCATAGGTCGCAGGAGAAACTGGAGAGCAAGCAAGGAAGAAGACGATGGTGATGTGGCATCAGTCCGCCCCCTTCAACTAGCTTTATTGAGTTTTCAAAATGTCCCGCCATGTCTCGTCGGCCACGCGGCTCCTTGCCATACGCCGGTTCGCCTCGAGGAACGCCCCTGCGCGTGGTGCGGCACACCCCCGGCCAGTGATGGGACCTTGCTGACATCGCCGTAATGAGAGGAAATGATGATACGCCTTTTCGCACGGACTCCGAAGAGCCCATCCTCATTCTCGAGGGTGATCATGGCTGGCGCAGTGTACGGAGGGCCGCCTCCTTACATTCCCCATGCCGTCCGCATAAAGGTTGAGGACAGGGATCAGCCACGTGGAGAACGCCCCTTGAGCCTCAGCGGTGGGACCCGCTCCATCCCAGGGGCGAGGGGGCACTGATATGACTGATCCCTGTGTCCTCAGAAAAGGTAACGCAGCTACCATCATTCCCCCACCCCCGGCACCCCCTCGGGGTCGGGGGGGGTCATCATTTCTTAACCCCGAGACCCCCACCAGTCTCGGGGTGCACCGTCATTCCCCCACCCCGGCACCCCCACGGGGTCGGGGGGGGGCGTCATCATTTCTTAACCCCGAGACCCCTACCGGTCTCGGGGTGCACCGTCATTCCCCCACCCCCGGCGCCCCCTCGGGGTCGGGGGGGGTCATCATTTCTTAACCCCGAGACCCCCACCGGTCTCGGGGTGCACCGTCATTCCCCCACCCCCGGCACCCCCTCGGGGTCGGGGGGGTCATCATTTCTTAACCCTGAGACCCCCACCGGTCTCGGGGTGCACCGTCATTCCCCCACCCCCGGCACCCCCTCGGGGTCGGGGGGGTCATCATTTCTTAACCCCGAGACCCCACCGGCCTCGGGGTGCATCGTCATTCCCCTACCCCCGGCACCCCCTCGGGGTCGGGGGGGGGTCATCATTTCTTAACCCCGAGACCCCCATCGGCCTCGGGGTGCACCGTCATTCCCCCACCCCCGGCACCCCCTCGGGGTCGGGGGGGTCATCATTTCTTAACCCCGAGACCCCCACCGGCCTCGGGGTGCACCGTCATTCCCCCACCCCCGGCACCCCCTCGGGGTCGGGGGGGTCATCATTTCTTAACCCCGAGACCCCCACTGGCCTCGGGGTGTACTGTCATTCCCCCACCCCCGGCACCTCCTCGGGGTCGGGGGGGTCATCATTTCTTAACCCCGAGACCCCCATCGGCCTCGGGGTGCACCGTCATTCCCCCACCCCCGGCACCCCCTCGGGGTCGGAGGGGGTCATCATTTCTTAACCCCGAGACCCCCACCGGCCTCGGGGTGCACCGTCATTCCCCCACCCCCGGCACCCCCTCGGGGTCGGGGGGGTCATCATTTCTTAACCCCGAGACCCCCACCGGCCTCGGGGTGTACTGTCATTCCCCTACCCCCGGCACCCCCTCGGGGTCGGGGGGTGGGGTCATCAGCGGTCAACGCGCGACTCAACTGCCAAGGAAAACAGCAAATATCAGGTGGCACGGTGCTTACACATGATTTTCAGCGCATGGCCACGCCTCGCCATGGTGTACCATTCGATACTTCCGTGATTGTGCCCGTTACGGAGGGCCATGCCTCATAACGATGTTTGGCGCGTTGCATGCCCGTGCGCATGGCCACGCCTCGCCATGGTGTACCATTCGATACTTCCGTGATTATGCCCGTTACGGAGGGCCATGCCTCATAACGACGTTTGGTGCGTTGCATGCCCCTATGCATGACCATGCCCTGCCATGGCGTACCATTCGGTACTCCCGTGATTGTGCCCCGTTACGGAGGGCCATGCCTCATAACGGTGTTTGGCGCATTGCATGTCCCTGTACATCACCACGCCTCGCTACGGCGTACGACTCGCTACCTCTAGCAATGGTACCCAGTCATATCAACTGGCGACGTACACTGAACGCCCGCACGGTTATCGAACACGTGGCATCACACGTGTCAACGGTACGATGGAGATCTTCCAAAGCCGCAAGTTGGGGTATTCAGACAGGTATAAAAGGCACACGCTCACATGGTAAGTGGGATCTGAACTCTGGTTTTTCTGAGCTTTCTTCCTCCTAGCAAAAACCCTAACCGCCCCAGCTCTTTTTCGCTGAAGCGGTTCTTTGTCTGAGCCCAAGCAACTAACTTGATCATCGGAGGGTCCCCACCGACGCCACCGGTCCCCGGGGACTTTTCTTGCAGGACTTCGAGGAGGGAAACGTCCATCATCCCCGACGTTCGAGAAAGGTATCTTGGCGCTATCAATATGTTTTCTATTTTAGATGTAATTAAGTATTTAAGTCTTAATACCCAGATATTGTCTTCTTAATTTGTGTAGAGGTAGTTTCCGTGTAAGCATTTAAATCCTAGTTTCTAGAGATTGTTCCCTTGATTTGTGTGGAGGTAATTTCCTACATTCTGGTTACTCGGAGTTGGAGCTATCAACTTGCCTTTCACAGTAGACGTATCCCCAACCTCTATTCCATTTGCTGATTCCCATCTTGCTCATTGGACCCCACAGATCAAACGCACGTTCATGGAACTAAAATATACTTTTTTTTTTTTTGTTACAAGCGGACGATCACACCACTCTGGGATGAGTCAACCCCGAAATATCGGAATACAAAATTTGCTCCAGGATAACCGGATAAGGGTCACCAGGGTGCCATTCCCACTGATCAGAATGGCGAGCTGCAGCCGAGGTAACCCAATCAGCTGCAGCGTTACCTTTGATTCTGAAGCTCTCACTCGAAATTTATTTGGACCTTCAAAATTTTAATTATTATACTTTAATCTTTTATATTTTAAAAATATTGTATTTCAAACATTTGAGTATATTAAGTCGGTTAAATTGTATGGAATAACTTATGTGCCATTTTTAATATGAATACAGGAGTTGATTGTTTCCATCAATTTACCTAATATATGTAATAATTGTTAGGAATGCAGTAACTTTTAAAGCATAAGATCCCAAATTTTACTTAAAATTCATTTTCATTTTCAAATTTCTAATGATTACACTTTAATATATATCTCATATTTTAAAAATATTATATTTTAGACATCGGTTAAAATTGATAGAATAGCTTACCTATTCTATACATGGAGTAATTGATTCAATCAATTTTACTTAACCTATATATCAAAATGTTAGGAATGAATTACTCCATGTATATAATAAGTAAGCTATTCTATACAGGGAGTAATTGATTCAATCAATTTTACTTAACATATATATCTAGATGTTAGGAATGCAATATCCTTAAAATATGATGGATTAAATTGTAGCAATTGAAAGTAAGAAGGCCAAAGTATATTTTTACCAAAAAAATATATTAAGACTACATGGGAAAAAAAATTATATCTAAGGCTTATTCATGTATCATTGGAGAAAAAAATATTCTTATATTTTTTAATGAATTACATGAATTTAAAATAGTTTAAAAATATATCAAATTAAATATGTTAAGTAGGATTTGAAAGATTAACCAGATCTTAAATAAGTTAAATCGATCAAGTTAACTCAATTATTAAATGGATTGAAATATGTTAAACAAATCAGAGATGTAAAACAACATTCAATCCTGGGCACTCATCGTGCAACAACGTCCATTCTCTCTATCTCCAAACTCTTTATCCAAGAGATAACCAACGCTTTCGGTGGATTTTGGAGCCATTAATTCTTGAGAAGGCTTGATCTGCTACATGACTCATAGACCATAGCAAATAAGGAGCATATTATTATGGCCCGCATTTGCACATTATTGTAGAGTAGTGTGTGTTCATGGATTAGTCTAGTTTACAAACCATGTGATAGGCCAAATTTACCTAAGAATGACTTACGGTTTCGATTGAGCAACCACTAAAGGCCTAAGTTGTTAGAAAGAGAACTTTTGAAAATAAAACTTTACGCAGTAAAGCTTTTAAAAAGAAAGCTTCTACAAAAAATTAATTTTTATTTAATAATTACATTTGAAAGTATTATAAGACTTTAACATATATTTGATAACCAAACTAAGAGAACGTTTTTAGAATAAGAATTATAAAAGATAATATATTATACTTTTAACCATTATATTATTTTTTATAATATTTTTATGTTATTTTATACTACATAATATATTATAATTATAATACTATTTTTATGGAATTATAATAACTATATTTTTATGCAATTTATGATCTTTAAGTATTTAAAAAGTAGAAAATTATTTAACTAAAACTTTACATATATAGTTTTTAAGTAAAATTTAAAAATATTTTTAAAAATTTTATCAAAAAGAATAAACCATCTAAGAGCACTTTCAGGCTCTTAAAAACAACTAAAAGTACTTGTTAGGCTCCTAAGATGTGCTTAATTTTATTGAGGCCCAAGACTCATTGGAGACTAAAATTCAGGATTGCTTCAAGATACATGCATGATCATCGGATGGAACAAGATTGCTGTATGATACATGCTGGTTATCTTCGTATTCCAAATTCGAATATATTCCCTCCATTTTATAACTATTAATAGACCACAATTCCCATGATGCCCCTATGATTCCAGGGAGAGAGAGTAGAAACGTATCCGAAGGAAAGAAACAATCTGCTACCGTTGACTCCACTTGGGCACATGACGGCCAGTGACACCACCATCCCATCCCAGCTGCTGACTTTTTCTTCCAGCTCCCCCAACCTATTGGATACTTCCGATTGAGGGGCAAAATCGTTATTACATTAATATTCATGCATATGTCAAAAAGGTTTGGATTACTTTCGATTTTCACCTGCCAGATGTTGTACTCGAAAAAAGATAAAATTTCTCCAATCTGACAGAGCCGAGCCACCTCCTCGTCTCGGTAGGACCGAACCATTCTTATGCCTCGGCCTTATCTTGGCCAAGGGCGAACCATTCTCATGCCTCGGCCTTATCTCGACCAGGGGTGAACCATTCTTATACCTCAGCCTTCTCTCGGTCAGGTCAAGCTATTCTCATGCCTTGGAAAGCCCAAAGTAGCCAAAAGTCAAATATGACCCTCCGACCACGTCAGCTCTCATTGTCTCAAAAGGAAAATCGAGCTAGGTACAGCCTGTTGCCCATAAATAGCCAGATAACAGAATAACCGAATCTCAAAGCTCCGAATCAACCTCTTTAACCGTCGATCCTCTTAACGAACAGGATTCAAATCTCACCAGCAAATGGCACCTCCAAGGTCGATTAAGGAGGTGCAGCGCCTTACCGAAAGAATAGTGGCCTTCAACCGCTTTGTTGCTCGATCGGCCAAGAGATGTTTGCCCTTCTTCAAGGTATTTTAGTCGGCTAAAAACTTCCAATGGACTTTGGATTGCCAGAAATCCTTCAAAGATCTCAAGAAATACCTCGGCTCGCTACCTCTCCTTAGTAGTTCAAGGCCTGGAGAGATGTTATACCTATACATAGAGGTTTTTGAAGGTGCCGTCGGGTCTATGCTAATCTAAGAGGAAGGAAAAATCAAAAAGCCAATTTATTATATCAACAAAATACTTCAAGATGCTGAGATGGGGTATTTTCGAATAAAAAAAGTGGTGCTGGCTCTCATAACATATGTTTGGAAGATGAGGCCTTACTTTCAAGCGCACACTATGACAATCCTGATGACCAACCTATCAAACCAATCCTTCATCGTCCGAATATGTCTGGAAGAATGGCCAAATGGATTGTTGAACTAAGTGAGCATGACCTCCAACATCAGCCCCGTCCGACGATTAAAGCATAATTCTCCCAGATTTTCTCTTAGAGTGCACTATTCCTAAGGACGGTTCCACTCCAGATACCTCCGAGCAACCAAAGTCTGACGCTCTGTGGCTGCTCCATATAGACAGATCGTCTAACGCAAATGGCTCTAGCACCGGTTTGGTTCTTACCAGTTCGAAGGGTGCGACCTTCGAGTATAGCGTTCGTTTCTCCTTCCCAGCCTCCAATAACGAAGCGAAATATGAGGCTCTGTTTGCTAGACTCCGTATCACCCATGATCTCAAAGTTAAGAAACCAAATGCTTATACTGATTCTCAATTGATGGCTGGCCACGTGCGGGAAGAGTTTGAAGCTCGGGAGCCAAACATGATTCAGTACCTTTAAAAGGTGTGCAATCTGTCCTCTAGCCTATTTTTCTAAATTTGAAGTTATCCAGGTTCCAAGGGCCGAGAATGCATGTGCCAACCTTTTATCTTGCCTGGCAGCAACAGATTCAATAAATCTCGAGGAAAAATTCCATCTGGAAGTCTAAGAAAAGTCCAGCATTGGCGATGTTGATCGGGTGATGCAGATTGATGCTGAACCATCCTGGTTCGATCTAATTTTCAAATATCTTAAAGAAGGATATGGCTCCCAGCCGATAGAAGGGATGCTCGAAAATTGAAGATGTGAGCATCTCATTACATCCTACTTGATGACCAGCTATATAAGCAATCTTTCTCTATGCCATTGCTCAAATGCCTTCGCCCATCGAAAGTAGATTATGCCCCATCTATGGCAGCCATCTTGGTGGCCGAGCTCTATGTCACAAAGTGCTACGCCAGGGATACTATCGGCCAACCATGCAGAAGGATGCCGACGATCTCGTTTGAGCCTATGACTCATGTCAGTGGCATGCGAACATCCAGAGGCTCCCCTCCGCTCACCTGACACCCATATTGTCTACCTGGCTCTTTGCTAAGTGGGGAATGGACATCCTTGGTCCTTTTCCTCTCACCACGGAATAGAGGAAGTTTCTATTCATAGCAATCGACTATTTCACTAAGTAGGTCGAGGCCGAGCAGTCAGTCAGATAACTGAGGCTCAGGCTAGAGATTTCGTATGGAGATCCATCATTTGTCGGTTCGGCCTTCCACATACTATAATCACTAAAAACAGAAGACAATTTGATAATTTAAAATTTTGAGAGTTCTGCGAAGATCATGGCATCTCTCATCGGCTCACATTAGTTGGGCACCCCCAAGCCAATGGTGAGGCTGAGGTAACCAACCGAACCTTGTTGCAAGGAATTAAGGCCCGGCTTAATAGGGCACAAGGCAGATGGGTGGAGGAGCTTCATCATGTCTTGTAGGCATATCGGACCACCCAGATAATCCCCACAGGAGAGACTCCTTTCAAAATGGCCTTCAGTACAAAAGCTATCATTCCTGTGGAGATAGGGCTACGGTTGCCACGGGTGAAAAGTTATTCAGAGGAGTTGTTGGCCCAGATGGCAACCCAAGAGGGGGGGGGTGAATTGGGTTCTTAAAAAATTAGGACTTTTTAAGTTTAATTGATTGGTTAGCAAGATGTGCAAGTGAGAGGCTAACTAAAATTAACACACAAGCAAATAAAGAGAGATAGAGATAGAGAAAATTAGGCACGGCAAACACAAGGCAATTTTATAGTGGTTCGGCGCAACCAGCACCTACGTCCACTCCCAAGATTCACTTGGGTCCACACTATAATCTCTCTAGATTACAGTCGAGTTGTTTTACAAGTTCACAACTCAAACTTGTTGTTTTACCGGGTGCACAACGAACCCAGCTGGTTTTAACTCGGGCTTACCAGCACAAAACCCTACACGTTGTTTTTCTTTGGGCTTACAACTAACCCCACACAAGCACTCCGGCTTGCAACGAGGTATACCAACCTCCACTAATTCAATCCACAGATTGAATCAGCAAACAAATAATAATGATAGAGTTTGAATGATAATGTGCTCCCCTTGAGCAGATATACAAATTAAGTACAAAATATTAAAAGGTTAGAAAAGCCTGATTGTATTTGCAGATGGTGGATGCTTGGGCTTTCTTCCTTCTTCTCTTCAACTCCTCTAGAAGTGTTGAATCACGCCTCAGCTAGATTCTTGACCGTTGAAGACTTTTGGAGTTGAGATGAATCTTTTCCCTCTTTTGAAAATCCGCAGATTTGACCTTTGGAACGCACTTGGATTTTCTTCGGGCTTTTGTGGAAAGATGAGAAGGAGTAGACGAATCTTTCACTTGGATTTCACTCCTTTTGAAACACTCTTCGTTGAGCTAAAAGATTTTTTCAAAATGCTCTGTTTTTCCCTCTTTTCAAATGATATTCTTTTCTCTCTTTTTGATTTTCTCTGGGTTCTTTTGATTTGAAAAGAACTCCTCTATTTATAGAATCTGCAAAAATATATCCGTTAGAGTCAAGAAAAAATAGCCGTTATTTAAAAATCTAACCGTTGGGGCTGATGTGTCATCCGTAAAAATCGCGCCCAGATTTGCTGGAGTCGACTCATGCTTTTCCGAGTCGGCTCGAGCTCATTTTACCAAAAATAAAATATTAGGGGTCGACTCGATAAAGGTGAAGTGTCGACTCCTGATAGTCGGGAGTCGACTCGTAAAAGACTTGGGGTCGACTCGAGAGATGCTCAAAAAAACACTCTTCTGGTGTCTGAGCGGAGTCGACTCGCACAGTCCAGGAGTCGGCTCGACAGAATCAGGGGTCGACTCGACAATTTCATGGGTCGACTCGACACAGATGCACATTTCTGTACACTGAGCGGAGTCGACTCTGAAACTCAGGAGTCGGCTCCGGAACGCATCAAAAATCAGAAATTTTTCTGATTGACATTAAAATCGTTCCAGATTCATTTTAGTTCATTGTTTTGACATGAAATCAATAGAATTAATCTTTAGAAGTGATTCATGAACTAATCCATAAGCTTTTGGAATAAAACATGAATTATAACATTTCTTTTCGAAAGTTTGAATATTGAGTCTAAAGTCACAATCAAAATTGATTAAAGTTAAACTTGAGCATTCTCATTCTCATTGATTGTTCAAAGTAAATTTGTTGCTTCATTTTCATAAACTCATTAAAACATGAATTATAACATTTCTTTTCGAAAGTTTGAATATTGAGTTTAAAGTCACAATCAAAATTGATTAAAGTTAAACTTGAGCATTCTCATTCTCATTCTCATTGATTGTTCAAAGTAAATTTGTTGCTTCATTTTCATAAACTCATTAAGACATGAATTATAACATTTCTTTTAATAAACTCAATGGCTTTTAGTAATCATCAAAATCAAAAGGATTGGATCATATAATTTTTCATAATCTTTCAACAATCTCCCCCTTTTTGATGATGACAAAAATATTGAGTTTGTTCATGATTGATTAGTGAATTAATTTTGTTTTCATAGTTAAGTTTAGGCTCCCCCTTAATGAGGTAGCTCCCCCTATGAAACTTAATTAATTAACCCATTGTTTATCTCATTTTATCACAATCATAGACAATCATAAAACTATAAAATTCTCCCCCTTTTTTGTTATCAACAAAAAGATAGAGAATCACAAACATTCATTCAATTTCATTGAAATAAGGAAATAGAGAATTCATTTCATTCAAAAGTCTAATACATCAAAATGTTCAGTACATTGATTTCATAAAGAAAGAAAAAAAACTTCAGTACAAAACAAGAATTGAAACTCTAGTAACTCAAAAATGAGTTCTTACAATTCTAGTAAGATGATCAACTATTTTTCATTCCTTCAGATTGAATTTTTACATAGTCCTTGAGTTTTTCATCAACAAAGGTGCACGCACTCTTAATTTTGTCTTGAAGCTCTGCGTTGCTCCTTGCATATGTCTCTCCATCTCCACAAATATCCTTAAGCTCTTCAAAAATATTCTTGAGATCACTACTTAAGGATGTCGATGAAGATCCGAGAGTTGATTCAATCTTTGAAATACGATCATCAAGAGAATAAAGTGTCTCTCTCAAATGCATAAATTTATTCTCAAATTCAGTTTTAAGCTTATCTGATTGATCTTTAAGTAAGGCTTTGAGTTGCAAAATTTGTTGATCTGAAAAGCTAGCAGAAGATGAAGTCTGAACAAAAGTTGGAGCAGGGGCTGGAGCAGAGGCAGAAACCAAGGGGCTCGGAGGTGCAGGCGAAGGATGTCTAACAGAGGGTCCTGCAGCCTCAGTATCTGTTGCTCTTTCCTCTGTTACTCCTTTCCTTTCCTATTTACCATTCTTTTTGACAAACCCCATCCTATGAATTGTTGCTAGACTATAAAAATCTGTATGTCTTAAATTCTTCATTGGTTCATTATCAGAAATCACCACACCCTGGCTTCGAAAGATCATAGTAAGAATCATCCCATAAGGCAGACTGGATTTCCTTTTCCCTCCACAATCTGCTATGTACCATAGAATCATGCTGGGAAGATTGATAGGCTTGCCAGTCACTATGGCGTCCATTACAAAAACATCTCTTTCAGAAACATAATTAAATCTACCCGTTTTAGGAAATAGAATCCTACAGCATATATTGTGAAGCAATCTCAGCTCTAAGGACAGTTGATTAGCAAGAATCTCTTCAAATCCAACCACATCCCTGTTTAATAATCTGGATAAAGCTGGGGCGCGGTCATCAGAAGAAAATGTGGAGGTGCCAGACAAAGGTAAATCCAATAATCTAGACAAGATCTCAGCAGTCACTGAAATTCTTACTCCTCTCACATTGCTAATAAGCCCATGGTCTCCTCTAGACAAATTTTTGTAAAATTCTTTAACTAAAGAGGGATAAGTCGGGCACTCAAGAGAGCAAACTTTCTCCCAACCCATCTCGATTAACTGTCTTCCAACTAGAAAACCCTCATTCTCAAATAATTCAAAATCCATCTTCCTACCAGTGGTAATGATCCTATCTGCTAGTCGGTCTACCTGGGAGGACGTGGCAGCAGGAGCAGCAGTTGGGGTAGAAGCAGATGAGGTGGAGTCCAAGCTTGGAGAAGGCTCTCGCACGGGACGCTTCACCGGCTTCTTCACGGAACGCTTTCTCTTGATGCCACCCGCCACAACACTCGATCCTCTAGTTTTAGGTGCCATTTGATGATTGGAGGTGATAAACGAAGATTATTGGGAGTTTGGAGGGTTTGGGGAGAGTGTGGAGAGAGTATTTTTCGATTTGGGGATGAATAGAATGACGACGAGTCGACTCTGCCCTAGAAAAATCAATTTGGGACCACCTCGAGTCGGCTCGTGCAAACCCAAGTGTCGACTCGGCACAGACACAGAAAGTCCATCCCGACATGGAGTCGACTCGTGCCAGAGAGGGGTCGACTCGAGAGTTTCAGTTGAAACCGGGAGTCGACTCCGATACGCATCGAGTCGGCTCCGAGACCATTTCAGACTAAAAACATGAAATTTCTGAAATGTGTCCGGAAAATGATCATAAAAATTGATAAATAATCATTGGATATGAGTGAATCAACTAGATATGAATTCTAGATAAGATTTCCTTAAGAATTGAGGATTTGAAAGAATTCTAGATATATTTCCTTAGAGGTTTCAGAATTTACTCAAAGGGATTACAAATTCCTAATTCTCCTCTAAGATAACAAAATCTTTCTTCATTTAAAGGTTTAGTGAATATGTCAGCTAATTGTTCTTCAGTGTTTACATAGTCTAAACAAATTTCATTATTAGCTACATGTTCCCTTATAAAATGATATCTAATTTCTATGTGTTTTGTTCTTGAGTGTTGAATTGGATTCTTTGTTAGATTAATTGCGCTAGTATTATCACATCTTATGGGTGTCTTATCAAGTGTGATACCATAGTCTTCAAGTTGTCGCTTAATCCAAAGGATTTGCGCACAGCAACTTCCAGCTGCTACATATTTAGCTTCAGTAGTTGATAATGCAACTGAATTTTGCTTTTTGCTAAACCATGTGATTAAGTTACTTCCTAAGAAATGGCATGCACCACTTGTGCTTTTTCTATCCAATTTACATCCAGCATAATCAGAATCTGAATATGCAATTAGATTTAATGTGGAATCTCTAGAATACCATAAACCTACATTTTTTGTTCCACTTACATATCTTAGTATTCTTTTAACAGCTATCAAATGTGATTCTTTTGGTTCAGATTGAAATCTAGCACATAAACATACTGAAAACATAATGTCTGGTCTACTTGCTGTTAGATAAAGAAGGGATCCGATTATACCTCGATAATACTTTTGGTCAACCTTTTTACCTTCTTCATCTTTGTCCAGCTTGCATGAAGGACTCATTGGAGTTCCGAGGGGTTTCATTGTTTCCATTCCAAACTTTTTGAGTAGTTCTCTTGTGTATTTGGTTTGGTTGATAAAGATTCCCTCTTTGCTTTGTTTGATCTGGAGTCCAAGGAAGAAGTTGAGTTCTCCCATCATGCTCATCTCGAATTCTCCCTGCATTAACTTTGCAAACTCTTGACAAAGAGAATCGTTAGTAGCACCAAAAATAATATCATCTACGTATATTTGTACTACAAGTAAATCTTTACCTTTTCTTTTCAAAAACAAAGTTTTATAACATTTCCTCTTGTAAAATCATTTTCTATTAAGAACTTACTTAACCTATCATACCAAGCTCTAGGTGCTTGTTTCAAACCATATAAAGCTTTGTGCAATTTAAAAACGTGATTTGAAAACTCGTGATCTTCAAAACCTGGTGGTTGTTCTACATAAACTTCTTCATTTATGAATCCATTTAAAAATGAGCTTTTTACATCCATTTGAAATAAGTTAATATTCATATAACATGCAAATGCAAGTAATAGCCTAATGGCTTCTAATCTAGCTACAGGTGCAAAGGTTTCATCAAAATCAATACCTTCCTCTTGGTTATATCCTTTAGCAACCAATCTAGCTTTGTTTCTAATTACAATGCCATTTTCATCTAGTTTATTTCTATAAATCCATTTTGATCCTATTACAGAATGATTTTTAGGTCTTTCAACTAAGGTCCAAACATTATTTCTTGTAAATTGATTTAGTTCTTCTTGCATAGCTAACATCCAATTATTGTCTTTTTCAGCTTCTTCAATAGTTTTAGGTTCAATTTGTGAAACAAATGCAAGATGATTACTAACATTTCTCATGTATGATCTAGTCCTTATTCCTTGAGATGGATCGCCTATAATCAATTCCTTAGGATGACTATAAGCATATTTCCAGTCTCTTGGAAGATCTACATCATTATGATCAATATTGACATCATCGTCCTTATGTGAATCATCATCTTTAGCCTCTTGTTCATGATCAGAAGATACTTCAATATTAAGTTTTTCAAGATCTTTTTCAATTATGTTTGTATCTTCCTCATCATCAATCTTTTCAGATCCAGTTGCTAAAGATTCATCAAAGACTACATGTATGGATTCTTCAACTACTAAGGTTTTCTTGTTAAAGATTCTATATGCCTTACTAGTTGTTGAATAGCCTAGAAAAATTCCTTCATCAGATTTAGCATCAAATTTTCCTAAGTTATTTTTACCATTATTATGAATGAAACATTTACATCCGAATGCATGAAAGTATTTTATATTTGGTTTTCTTTCATTCCATAATTCATAAGGTGTTTTCTTTAATATTGGTCTTATTAAAGCTCTGTTTAAGATGTAACATGCTGTGTTAATTGCTTCCGCCCAAAAATACTTTGGTAAGTTGCTTTCACATAGCATGGTACGGGCCATGTCTTCTAGAGTCCTATTTTTTCTTTCAACTACACCGTTTTGCTGTGGAGTCCTAGGGGCTAAAAAATTATGATTAATTCCATTTTCAGTGCAGAAATTTTCAAAAAGGTGATTTTCAAATTCTGTTCCATGATCACTTCTTAGAGATACTATGGTAGTGTTTTTCTCATTTGTGACTTTCTTAAAGAATTTCAGGAAAATTGAGAAAGTCTCATCTTTGTGAGCTAAAAACATTACCCAAGTATATCTAGAATAATCATCTACGATCACTAGACCATATTTCTTTCCTCCTAGACTTGTGGTTCTAGTTGGTCCAAATAGGTCCATGTGAAGTAGCTCTAAAGCCCTAGAAGTTGAAACAATGTTTTTAGATTTAAAAGAACTTCTAGTTTGTTTTCCAAATTGACATGCATCACATATTTTATTATTTTCAAAATCTAGTTTAGGTAATCCTTTAACTAAATCCATTTTAATTAGTTTTGAAATAAGGTGTGTGCTTGCATGACCTAATCTACGATGCCACAACCAACTAATTTCATTTATGTTAGCATTGTCAGCAATTAAGCAATGATCACTCAAAGATAGTTTTTCTAAGTCAACTAAGTAAAATTGCCATGCCTATAACCAGTAAATACAATGCTATCATCAATAGAATTAGTTACAGTGCATATAGAAGATTTAAATGAAACATTAAAATTTTTATCACATAATTGGCTTATGCTAATTAGATTATGCTTCAAACCATTAACATAAAGTACATTATCAATAACTATAGATGGAGTTATGCGAACTTTACCAAGGCCCATAATTTGACCTTTACCGTTGTCGCCAAACGTCACAACTCCACCTTTCTTTTCCTCCAGGGTGATGAATTCATCTTTGTCACCCGTCATATGTCTTGAGCAGCCACTATCAAGGTACCACTTTTTCTTTGATCTTTTGTCTACAAGACATTCCTGCAATATCATCAAACTTTATGCTTAGGTACCCAAGCTTTCTTGGGTCCTTCATGGTTAGCAGCAATAAAAATTGTTCCTTTCGGAACCCATACTTTCTTAGCTTTAATATTTAACTTGCTGTTATTCTTTAAGGTTTTGCATTCAAAGGATTTGTGACCTTTTTCATTACATTTAAAACAAGTTATATTACTTTGGTTAGCTTTTATAAAAATATTCTTTAGAGATTTCTGTTTCCTTAATGTGTTATATCCTAAACCAGCTTTGTCAAAAACAGCTTTTTGACTATCTA
This sequence comes from Calamus simplicifolius, assembly GCA_900491605.1. Classification (NCBI taxonomy): domain Eukaryota; kingdom Viridiplantae; phylum Streptophyta; class Magnoliopsida; order Arecales; family Arecaceae; genus Calamus; species Calamus simplicifolius. Next base: position 1,348,532 of record UESW01003889.1, read on the forward strand.
GAATCATGTTAAGTTTGGTTGAACTTAATGTGAATTTCTCAACAATGTCTTTATATTTTTTAACATCTTTCTTAAGAGAGTCAATTTCTTTAGCTTGCTGTTCTTTATCTAAAGCTAAAGTTTTTATTTGATCTTTTGAGTCTTTAGTTGAGTTTTTAGTTTCAGATTTTAATGAATCTATTTCTTGATTAATATTTTCTTTTTCTTTCCTAAGTTCTTCTTTTTCATTAGTTAGGTTCTTAACTTCTAAAGCTAATTCATTTTTACTTTTAGCTAAACTAATATTGTCATTTTTCAAAAACTTATACTTTTTCTTTAAGGATTTAAAATCAATCATAAGTTCATTGAAAGCCTCAAACATTTCATCAAAAGTAAAATCATCATTTGAGTTTTCAGAACTTACCTCATTGTCGTTGTCGTCGTCGTTGGCCATGAAGCAAATATTGGCAACTTCCTTTTGCTCATCTTCTTCCGACGAGGAAGATTCTTCAGACCATGTTGCCATATATGCTTTCTTCTTTTTCTTGTAGGCCTTTTTTAGTAAAGGACAGTCATACTTGAAGTGCCCTGGCTTTTTGCACTCATAACATACCAAGGGCTCTTTTTCTTTTTCTTTCTCCTTGTCCTTTTTCTTATCCTTTTCTCCTTCAAATCTTGCTCCAAATTTCTTTTTATGAAATGGCCTTTTTCTCATAAACTTCCTGAATTTTTTGGCCAAGAGAGCAGTTTCCTCATCATTTTCATCATTGCTTTCACTGCTGCTCTCTTCCATTTCTGCAGTCTTGAGGGCAAGAGTTTTTCTTCTTTTTGTTTCCTCCTCAACATGCTGCTTCATTGTTAATTCGTGGGTCATTAAGGATCCCAGAAGCTCCTCCAAAGGTAGTGCATTGAGGTCCTTTGCTTCTTGGATTGCAGTGACTTTTGCTTCCCACGATCTTGGTAGAGACCTAAGAATTTTACGCACAAGATCAGCATTAGTATAAATCCTACCAAGACTTTTCAGACCATTCACAATATCAGTAAATCTAGTGAACATGCATGTGATGGTTTAAGTTTGTTCCATAGTAAATAATTCATATTTATGAACCAAAATATTTATTTTTGATTCCTTTACTTGGTTTGTTCCTTCATGAGTTATTTCCAACCTATCCCAAATTTCTTTTGCGGAATTACAAGTTGAGATTCGGTTGAATTCATTTGAATCCAAGGAACAATACAAAATATTAATGGCTTTAGCATTTAATTGTGCCATTCTCCTATCATTATCATTCCAATCCCTTTCGGGTTTAGGAACAATAGTGCCATCAATAAGGTGTGTGGGTGTACTAGGTCCATTCATTATAACACCCCAAAGCTCATAATCAGAAGCTTGAATGAATATCCTCATTCTAGCTTTCCAATAAGAATAGTTTGAGCCATTAAAAAGTGGAGGTCTATTCGTAGAATGACCTTCAGCAAAACTTGACCCAATTTGTGTTGCCATATGGATCTTTAGCCCTTGATCGTGAGATCAAATTCTAAATGAGCACTTGCTCTGATACCAATTGTTGGCCCAGATGGCAACCCAAGAGGGGGGGGGGGTGAATTGGGTTCTTAAAAAATTAGGACTTTTTAAGTTTAATTGATTGGTTAGCAAGATGTGCAAGTGAGAGGCTAACTAAAATTAACACACAAGCAAATAAAGAGAGATAGAGATAGAGAAAATTAGGCACGGCAAACACAAGGCAATTTTATAGTGGTTCGGCGCAACCAGCACCTACGTCCACTCCCAAGATTCACTTGGGTCCACACTATAATCTCTCTAGATTACAGTCGAGTTGTTTTACAAGTTCACAACTCAAACTTGTTGTTTTACCGGGTGCACAACGAACCCAGCTGGTTTTAACTCGGGCTTACCAGCACAAAACCCTACACGTTGTTTTTCTTTGGGCTTACAACTAACCCCACACAAGCACTCCGGCTTGCAACGAGGTATACCAACCTCCACTAATTCAATCCACAGATTGAATCAGCAAACAAATAATAATGATAGAGTTTGAATGATAATGTGCTCCCCTTGAGCAGATATACAAATTAAGTACAAAATATTAAAAGGTTAGAAAAGCCTGATTGTATTTGCAGATGGTGGATGCTTGGGCTTTCTTCCTTCTTCTCTTCAACTCCTCTAGAAGTGTTGAATCACGCCTCAGCTAGATTCTTGACCGTTGAAGACTTTTGGAGTTGAGATGAATCTTTTCCCTCTTTTGAAAATCCGCAGATTTGACCTTTGGAACGCACTTGGATTTTCTTCGGGCTTTTGTGGAAAGATGAGAAGGAGTAGACGAATCTTTCACTTGGATTTCACTCCTTTTGAAACACTCTTCGTTGAGCTAAAAGATTTTTTCAAAATGCTCTGTTTTTCCCTCTTTTCAAATGATATTCTTTTCTCTCTTTTTGATTTTCTCTGGGTTCTTTTGATTTGAAAAGAACTCCTCTATTTATAGAATCTGCAAAAATATATCCGTTAGAGTCAAGAAAAAATAGCCGTTATTTAAAAATCTAACCGTTGGGGCTGATGTGTCATCCGTAAAAATCGCGCCCAGATTTGCTGGAGTCGACTCATGCTTTTCCCGAGTCGGCTCGAGCTCATTTTACCAAAAATAGAAATATTAGGGGTCGACTCGATAAAGGTGAAGTGTCGACTCCTGATAGTCGGGAGTCGACTCGTAAAAGACTTGGGGTCGACTCGAGAGATGCTCAGAAAAACACTCTTCTGGTGTCTGAGCGGAGTCGACTCGCACAATCCAGGAGTCGGCTCGACAGAATCAGGGGTCGACTCGACAATTTCATGGGTCGACTCGACACAGATGCACATTTCTGTACACTGAGCGGAGTCGACTCTGAAACTCAGGAGTCGGCTCCGGAACGCATCAAAAATCAGAAATTTTTCTGATTGACATTAAAATCGTTCCAGATTCATTTTAGTTCATTGTTTTGACATGAAATCAATAGAATTAATCTTTAGAAGTGATTCATGAACTAATCCATAAGCTTTTGGAATAAAACATGAATTATAACATTTCTTTTCGAAAGTTTGAATATTGAGTCTAAAGTCACAATCAAAATTGATTAAAGTTAAACTTGAGCATTCTCATTCTCATTGATTGTTCAAAGTAAATTTGTTGCTTCATTTTCATAAACTCATTAAAACATGAATTATAACATTTCTTTTTGAAAGTTTGAATATTGAGTTTAAAGTCACAATCAAAATTGATTAAAGTTAAACTTAAGCATTCTCATTCTCATTCTCATTGATTGTTCAAAGTAAATTTGTTGCTTCATTTTCATAAACTCATTAAGACATGAATTATAACATTTCTTTTAATAAACTCAATGGCTTTTAGTAATCATCAAAATCAAAAGGATTGGATCATATAATTTTTTATAATCTTTCAACAGGAGTCAAACGATGAGTAGCTCCAAACCAATCTCGACTTGATAGAAGAGGTTAGAGAGAAGGCCCAAATCTAGATTGCAGTCTATCAACAGAAGGTAGCTTGCTATCATTCCTCCCGAGTCAGAGGGAAATCCTTCCTTCCTGGCGATCTCGTGCTCCGCAAGGCATCCATCTCCAAACCATTAGAGCAGGGAAACCTATCTTCAAATTTGAAAGGCCCCTATCAAATCACGAAGGTCATCAAGCCGGGCACATACAGACTTTAGGATCTAGATGGAAGATCTATACCCCGAACGTGGAATTCAGACAACCTCTGGATATATTATCAGTAGAGTACGCTTCTAAAGAACCCACTCTGTTTATAGTGAAATTCTATGATAACCATTTTCTTATATCAAAATTTTCCAATGACTGTTGATGAAAGGCAAGTTATACTCGGATAATCTTTCTTCAAACATCGGGAGGGCCGAGCAATTTCTTCGTATCTTGGCAGTGCCAAGTAAAATATAATCTTTCTACAAGCCTCGGCACTACCGAATGATATTTCTCTGAACATCGACAGGGCCGAGCGATTTCTCCATATCTTGGTAGCGCCAAGTAAAATATAATCTTTCTTCAAGCCTCGGCATGACCGAGTGATATTTCTTCGAACATCGGTAGGACCGAGTGATTTTTTCATACCTTGGCAGCGCCAACTAAAATATAATCTTTCTTCAAGCCTCGGCAGGACCGAGTGATATTTTTTCGAACCTTGGCAGGGCCGAGCGATTTCTCCGTACCTTGGCAGCACCAAGTAAAATATAATCTTTCTTCAAGCCTCGGCAGGACGAGTGATATTTCTCTGAACCTCGACAGAGCCGAGCAAATTCTTTGTGCCTTGGCAGTGCCAAGTAAAATATAATCTTTCTTCAAGCCTCGGCAGGACCGAGTGATATTTCTCCGAACCTCGGCAGGGCCGAGTGATTTCTCGTACCTTGGCAGTGCGAAGTAAAATATAATCTTTCTTCAAGCCTTGGCAAGACTGAGTGATATTTCTTCGAACCTCGGCAAGGCCGAGTGATCTCTTCATACCTTGGCAGCGCCAAGTAAAATATAATCTTTCTTCAAGCCTCGGTAGGACCAAGTGATATTTTTTCGAACCTCGGTAGGGCCGAGCAATTTCTTCATACCTTGGCAGCACCAAGTAAAATATAATCTTTCTTCAAGCCTTGGAAGGACCGAGTGTATTTCTTTGAACCTCGGCAGGGCCAAGTGATTTCTCTGTACCTTGACAGCGCCAAGTAAAATATAATCTTTCTTCAAGCCTCGGCAAGACTGAGTGATATTTCTCTGAACCTCGGCAGGGTACCTTGGCAACACCATGTAAAATATAATCTTTCTTCAAGCCTCGGCAGGACCTAGTGATATTTCTTCGAACCTCGGTAGGGCCGAGCGATTTCTCCGTACCTTGGCAGCGCCAAGTAAAATATAATCTTTCTTCAAGCCTTGACAGGACCGAGTGATATTTCTTCAAACCTTGGTAGAGCCGAGTGATTTCTTCGTACCTTGGCAGTGCTAAGTAAAATATAATCTTTCTTTAAGCCTCAGCAGGACCGAGTGATTTTTTCAATCCTCGGCATGATCGAACTGTGCCAATGAATCAAATAAAAGCTTTCGGGGATATTCGGCATGACCAAACTCCTATCAAAAGCAAGCAAAGTTGTCGAGACCTTGCTCTAGCCTAAGATAAATCATGCGTTCTATCCTTAAAGAGCCAACGTAATTTGATGCACATCGGCAGGATTAAACTGAACCATTCGGCGAAGAGTTAAATCTATAAAATGCCCCCAACATGAAAGTATCGGATACAGCCATCTAAATATCTTCCTTAGTTAAGGGATTCCCTAATGGCTATTTGCATATCTCAGCAAGACCGAGTCTTCACATGCCCTGCCCCCATGATCTAACGTATACAAAAGGTTCGTGCGTTGGAGAAAATACAAAGACAATGATACATCAAGAAAACTGGCACTTTGCAAAACAGAAGTAAAATAAGAAAAAGAGATACACATGTGAAAGAAAAAGATTCTTTTATTTAAATAATATTTTATTATAAAAAGTTACAGCCCCTCGCAAGGCATTACAGCACAGAAAATACACAAAGAATAAAAGAAAATGTTCAAACAAGCGAGTTTGGCCAATGACGCTGCTTCAACATAGCTTCTTCCCATGATTTGAAGAAATCGAAAAAGACAACTCTGCCAAGTTGTCTGAGTTGCTGGGCAACGATACAAAAGAAAATGGCCCGGTGCTGCTCATCTTCTTCCTCATTAGAAGCTAGCTGATAGATCCTCAGATGGATGAACCGAGAGATCTAAAATGGCACACATTTAAGGACTGAGGATAAAGGAAAGATGGGGGAAGCCGTGGCCCATAAAAAATTGCATTTCCAATGGTCTCTGTGGCCCCACAACGAGCGGATAGAGCCAAATAGAAAGCACCCGCATGCACTTTCTATATGACCTTTACCCTCCTTCTGCGCTTTGCATATGACCTCCATGACTCCTTTCTTGAGGATGACTTGCTTCCCAACAACTTCTTCATCAACTCAACTATCGGAGCCAAGCCAAACCCCGAAGAGAAAGCTCAACCCCATGGCACTTAACCTCAGCGTGATAAAAGCCATGAAAGCTTCTTTTCACAAAGTGAGAAGGCTTCCCAGAGTATGCTCTAACATCCCTCCACTCTCCCCTTTTTATAGACATGAAACTGAGAGCAGCCATTAATGAAGGTGGAGAACTTTGGGACTCAAGGCGTGACCACCATGTTGCATCCAAGGCCACGTGGCAAAACTTTAATGGGACTTGATACTTCCCAGGGTATGCTGGAAACATTCCCCATACCACAATAAAGGGTCAAAGATTTTCCCTCGATATCAAATCAGAATACTTAAATGCGAAGAGCCATTTGTGGTTCGCCAAGAGACAGATAGGCCTTAGAAACCCTATTGAAAAAATGCGCAGTCTATTGGCAATCCATTGCTTAGTGTATACGAAAAGTGAAACCACATCGAAAAAGATAACACATTAATGGTAAAATAAATGCCTTGGGAAAGATGATAGGATCTTCGGCAAATCCGAGCTACTTTCTGTGCTTTGGTAAAGCTGAACTGTTCCTTCTATTCTAGAGAAGCTAAACTATTCCCTCTACCTCAGCAAAGCCGAGCCATTCCTTTTACTTCGGCAGAGCCAAGCTATCCTCCGCTTCGGTAGATCCGATCCGGTTGGTCTCAACAAGACCGGGCGACCTCTTCAATTTTGAAAAAGTCATTCCAAAATTTTTTGAGCTCTAACAGAGCTGGTTTACTCACTTGGCTTCGTAGTAAGTTACGTTTAAACAAGACATGGATGAGCTAAAAGACCATCTGACACACAAATACCAAAACAGTGGGACACATGGAGAAAAAAAAAGATTCATTCAAGTCATAATGTCATTTTTGTTACAAAAATAAAAGAAAAATGCAAAAAGATAGATCCCTAAGTCCCGGCTTCATCCTCGGAGGCAATTTTAGCAATGCCTAAAACATGCTGATTCGGCCGACCCCCTTCGTTGCTTGGCCTTAGAGCCATATCTACCTTGACTTGGCTGCAAAACTTCGGTCTCCTCGACAATAGTTCTTAAAGCCTCTGCTTCCTGGGCAAGTTCTAGAGGAGCCTTCGCTGGGTCTCCCTCTGAGGCCACTTCAAAATCGATGCCCGGAACATTTTCATTATCTTTGCCATCATCAGATGAGGGAGTCGTTGCCAATGCTTCCGTTATTGGCGATGGAAACCAATACCTCTCCTCCTCCAAAAATGAGAGAATGATGTCTGGGTACTCATGGATCACCCTCACCCGTACCTCACTTGCCCCAACTCGGTATGCCTCCTTCAAAAACTGCATTTGCCCTCGAGCGAATTCAGCCGAGCTTTTGTATCTCTCAATCGCCAGAGTGATTTCATTGTTCGCCTTGGCCACTCGACGGTCAAGCCCGGAGCACTTCTCTCGACTTGAGGCCAAATATTCGGTTAGAGCTTTCACTTGACTGGCCACCTCGGCCTTAGTCTTCCCCAGCTAGAGAAGAGAAAACAATAACCAAAATAATGGTCAAGTTGGCCCTAACTATGGGGGAGAAATGAAACATTACATGGTAGTGGTAAGAAGACATATGTTGAGAAATTATTGAATCATAATTGCCCCAACTTTATTGATTTTGATGATTTCCAAAAGCCATGAGTATTCTAAAGGAAACAATGAGTTTATTTATCAAAAATCTTGAGCTTATTCAAAAGGAAAGCAATGGACTCTAAATGGTTAACTTCACTGAATTTTGAATCAATTTGAAAGAGAAGTTTTCAAACTCTGTTTTGAGATTTCAAAAAGAAATTATTACATAATATATTTTAATCTATGATTTCTTGAAACACGTCTTGAATTCATGCTTAATGTCACATTTATTGTATTCAAGTCAAAATATTATTTAAATTTAATTGGGACAAGCTTTAAAGTCAATCAGAACATTTTTCTGATTTTTGTATCGCTTCCGAGCCGACTCAAGGGTTTCCGAGTCGACTCCCCAATTGTCTGATTTTCAATGTTGTCCTGAGTCGACACTTGAGTTTTCAAGAGTCGACCCCTGAAACCTTCGCGAGCCGACTCAAGACTGTGCGAGCCGACTCGACTCAAACACCAGAAAGGCTCATTTTTGAGCACTTCTCAAGTCGACTCCCCGCATATCGCGAGTCGACCCCTGAAAGTTAGATGTTTCTGGAATGGACTGTGCGAGCCGACTCCCACAAAGCTCGAGCCGACTCCACGAAATCTGAACGCGATTTTTCACGATGACACATCAGCCCCAACGGTAAGATTTTCAAATAACGACTATTTTTTCTTGTTTCTAACGGATATATTTTTGCAGATTCTATAAATAGAGGAGCTCTTTTCAAATCAAAACAATCAAGAGAAAATCAAAAAGAGAGAAAAGAATATCTTTTGAAAAGGGGGAAAAACAGAGCATATTGAAAAATCATCTAGCTCAAAGGAGAGTGATTCAAAAGGAGTGAAATCCAAGTGGAAGTTTCGTCTGCTCCTTCTCATCAATCCACGAGAGTCAAAAGAAAATCCACAAGCATTTCAAAGGTCAAATCGGAGGATTTTCAAAAGAGGAAAAAGCTTCATCTCAACTCCAAAAGACTTCAACGGTCAAGAATCTTGCTGAGGCGTGATTCAACGTTTCAAGAGGAGTTAAAGAGAAGAAGGAAGAAAGCCAAAGCCACTACCATCTGCAATATAATCAGGCTTTTCTAACTCTTTATTTTTATACTTCATTTGTATATTTGCTCAAGGGGAGCACTTCATTGTTCAAACACTTTTATTCTCTTGCTTGCTGTTTCAATCAGTGGATTGAATCAGTGGAGGTTGGTATACCTCGTTACAAGCCGGAGTGCTTGTGTTGGGTTAGTTGTGAGCCCGTGAAAAACAACGTGTAGGGTTTTGTGCTGGTAAGCCCGAGTTAAAACCAGCTGGGTTCGTTGTTCACCCGGGAAAACAACAAGTTTGAGTTGTGAGCTTGGAAAACAACTCGACTGTAATCTAGAGAGATTATAGTGTGGACCCAAGTGAATCTTGGGAGTGGACGTAGGTGTTGATTGCACCGAACCACTATAAAATTATCTTGTGTTTGCCGTGCCATATTTTCTCTTTCTCTATCTCTCTTTATTTGCTTGTGTATTGATTTTAGTTAGCCTCTCACTTGCACATCTTGTTAACTAATCAACTAAAGATAAAGTCTTAAATTTTTAAGAACCCAATTCACCCCCCCCCCTCTTGGGTTGCCATCTGGGCCAACAATTGGTATCAGAGCAAGTGCTCATTTAGAATTTGATCTCACGATCAAGGGCTAAAGATCCATATGGCAACACAAAGTGGTTCATGTTTTGCTGAAGGTCATTCTACGAATCGACCTCCTTTATTTAATGGAACCAACTATTCATATTGGAAAGCTAGAATGAGAATATTCATTCAAGCTTCTGATTATGAATTGTGGTAATAACTAATGGACCAAGTACACCCACACACCTAGTTGAAGGCATTCTTGTTCCTAAACCCGAAAGGGATTGAAATGATAATGATAGAAAAATGGCTCAATTAAATGCTAAAGCCATTAACATTTTATATTGTTCCTTAGACTCAAATGAATTCAACTGTATCTCAACATGTAATTCCGCAAAAGAAATTTGGGATAGGTTGGAAATAACTCATGAAGGAACAAACCAAGTAAAAGAATCAAAGATAAATATTTTGGTTCACAAATATGAATTGTTTACAATGGAACAAACTGAAACCATCACATGTATGTTCACTAGATTCACTGATATTGTGAATGGTTTAAAGAGTCTTGGTAGAATTTATTCTAATGCTGACCTTGTGCGCAAAATTCTTAGGTCACTACCAAGATCGTGGGAAGCGAAAGTCACTGCTATCCAAGAAGCAAAGGACCTCAATGCATTACCTTTAGAGGAGCTTCTAGGATCCTTAATGACCCACGAGTTAACAATGAAGAAGCATGTTGAGGAGGATACAAAAAGAAGGAAAACACTTGCCCTCAAGACTGCAGAGATGGAAGAGAGCAGCAGTGAAAGTAATGATGAAGATGATGAGGAAACTGCTCTCTTGGCCAAAAAATTCAGAAAGTTCATGAGAAAAAGGTCCTTCCATAAAAAGAAATTTGGAGCAAGAATTGATGGAGAAAAGGATAAGAGAAAGGACAAGGAGAAAGAAAAAGAGAAAGAGCCCTTAGTATGCTATGAATGTAAAAAATCAGGGCATTTTAGATATGACTGTCCTTTACTTAAGAAGGCCTACAAGAAAAAGAAAAAGGCCTACATGGCAACTTGGACTGATAGTGAAGAGTCTTCTTCCAAAGAAGAAGAACAAAAAGAAGTTGCTAATATCTGTTTCATGGCCAACGACGACGACAACGACAATGAGGTAAGTTCTGAAAACTCAAATGATGACTTTACATTTGATGAAATGTTTGAGGCTTTCAATGAACTTATGATTGATTTTAAATCCTTGAAAAAGAAGTATAAGTTTTTAAAAATGACAACATTAGTTTAGCTAAAAGAAAAAATGAATTAGCTTTAGAAGTTAAGAACTTAACTAATGAAAAAGAAGAACTTAGCAAAGAAAAAGATAATCTTAATCAAGAAATAGATTTGTTAAAATCTGAAACTAAAAACTCAACAAAAGATTTAAAAGATCAATTAGAAACTTTAGCTTTAGATAAAGAACAGCAAGTTAAAGAAAATGACTCTCTTAAGAAAGATGTTAAAAAATATAAAGACATTGTTGAGAAATTCACTTTAAGTTCAACTAAACTTAACATGATCTTAGATAGTCAAAAAGCTATTTTTGACAAAGCAGGTTTAGGATATAACACATTAAGGAAACAAAAATCTTTAAAGAATATTTTTATAAAAGCCAACCAAAGTAATATAACTTGTTTCAAATGTAATGAAAAAGGTCATAAATCATTTGAATGCAAAACATTAAATAATAACAACAAATTAAATGTTAAAGCTAAGAAAATATGGGTTCCGAAAGGAACAATTTTTGTTGCTGCTAACCATGAAGGACCCAAGAAAGCTTGGGTACCTAAACATAAAGTTTAAACTATGTTGCAGGATGTCTTGTAGCCAAAAGATCAAAGAAAAAGTGGTACCTTGATAGTGGCTGCTCAAGACATATGACGGGTGACAAAGATGAATTCATCACCCTAGAAGAAAAGAAAGGTGGAGTTGTTACGTTTGGCGATAATGTAAAGGTCAAATCATGGGCCTTGGTAAAGTTCGTATAACTCCATCTACATTTATTGATAATGTACTTTATGTTGATGGTTTAAAGCACAATTTAATAATTATAAGCCAATTATGTGATAAAAACTTTAATGTTTCATTTAAATCTTCTGTATGCACTGTAACTAATTCTATTGATGATAGCATTGTATTTACTGGTTATAGACATGGCAATGTTTACTTGGTTGATCTAGAAAAATTATCTTTGAGTGATCATTGCTTAATTGCTGACAATGCTAACATAAATGAAATTAGTTGGTTGTGGCATCGTAGATTAGGTCATGCAAGCACACACCTTATTTCAAAACTAATTAAAATGGATTTAGTTAAAGGATTACCTAAATTAGATTTTGAAAACAACAAAATATGTGATGCATGTCAATTTGGAAAACAAACTAGAAGTTCTTTCAAATCTAAAAACATTGTTTCTACTTCTAGGGCACTAGAGCTACTTCACATGGATCTTTTCGGACCAACTAGAACCACAAGTCTAGGAGGAAAGAAATATGTTCTAGTGATTGTAGATGATTATTCTAGATATACTTGGGTAATGTTTTTAGCTCACAAAGATGAGACTTTCTCGATATTCCTGAAATTCTTCAAGAAAGTCACAAATGAGAAAAACACTACTATAGTATCTCTAAGAAGTGATCATGGAACAGAATTTGAAAATCACCAATTTGAAAGTTTTTGTTCTGAAAATGGAATTAATCATAATTTTTCAGCCCCTAGGACTCCACAGCAAAATGGTGTAGTTGAAAGGAAAAATAGGACTCTAGAAGACATGGCCCGTACCATGCTATGCGAAAGCAACTTACCAAAGTATTTTTGGGCGGAAGCAATTAACACAGCATGTTACATCTTAAATAGAGCCTTAATAAGACCAATATTAAAGAAAACACCTTATGAATTATGGAATGAAAGAAAACCAAATATAAAATACTTTCATGCATTTGGATGTAAATGTTTCATTCATAATAATGGTAAAAACAACTTAGGAAAATTTGATGCTAAATCTGATGAAGGAATTTTTCTAGGTTATTCAACGACTAGTAAGGCATATAGAATCTTTAACAAGAAAACCTTAGTAGTTGAAGAATCCATACATGTAGTTTTTGATGAATCTTTAGCAACTGGATCTGAAAAGATTGATGATGAGGAAGATACAAACATAATTGAAAAAGATCTTGAAAAACTTAATATTGAAGTATCTTCTGACCATGAACAAGAGGCTAAAGATGATGATTCACATAAGGACGATGATGTCAATATTAATCATAATGATATAGATCTTCCAAGAGATTGGAGATATGCACATAGTCATCCCAAGGAATTGATTATAGGCGATCCATCTCAAGGAATAAGAACTAGATCATATATGAGAAATATTAGTAATCATCTTGCATTTGTATCACAAATTGAACCCAAAACTATAGAAGAAGCTGAAAAAGATAATAATTGGATGTTAGCAATGCAAGAAGAGCTAAATCAATTTACAAGAAATAATGTTTGGACTTTAGTTGAAAGACCTAAAAATCATTCAGTAATAGGATCAAAATGGGTTTTTTGAAATAAACTAGATGAAAATGGCATAGTAATTAGAAACAAAGCTAGATTGGTTGCTAAAGGATATAATCAAGAGGAAGGTATTGATTTTGATGAAACCTTTGCACCTGTAGCTAGATTAGAAGCCATTAGGCTATTACTTGCATTTGCATGTCATATGAATTTTAACTTATTTCAAATGGATGTAAAAAGCGCATTTTTAAATGGATTTATCAATGAAGAAGTTTATGTAGAACAACCACCAGGTTTTGAAGATCACGAGTTTTCAAATCACGTTTTTAAATTGCACAAAGCTTTATATGGTTTGAAACAAGCACCTAGAGCTTGGTATGATAGGTTAAGTAAATTCTTAATAGAAAATGATTTTACAAGAGAAATGTTGATAAAACTTTGTTTTTGAAAAGAAAAAGTAATGATTTACTTGTAGTACAAATATACGTAGATGACATTATTTTTGTGCTACTAACGATTCTCTTTGTCAAGAATTTGCAAAGTTAATGCAGGGAGAATTCGAGATGAGCATGATGGGAGAACTCAACATCTTCCTTGGACTCCAGATCAAACAAAGCAAAGAGGGAATCTTTATCAACCAAACCAAATACACAAGAGAACTACTCAAAAAGTTTGGTATGGAAACAATGAAACCCCTCGGAACTCCAATGAGTCCTTCATGCAAGCTGGACAAAGATGAAGAAGGTAAAAAGATTGATCAAAAATACTATCGAGGTATTATCGGATCCCTTCTTTATTTAACAGCAAGTAGACCAGATATTATGTTTTCAGTATGTTTATGTGCTAGATTTCAATCTGAGCCTAAAGAATCACATTTAATAGCAGTTAAAAGAATTTTAAGATATCTAAATGGAACTAAAAATGTAGGTTTATGGTATTCTAGAGACTCAAATTTAAACCTAATTGCATATTCAGACTCTGATTATGCTGGATGTAAATTAGATAGAAAGAGCACAAGTGGTGCATGCCATTTCTTAGGAAGTAACTTAATCACATGGTTTAGCAAAAAGCAAAATTCAGTTGCATTATCAACTACTGAAGCTGAATATGTAGCGGCTGGAAGTTGCTGTGCGCAAATCCTATGGATTAAGCGACAACTTGAAGACTATGGTATCACTCTTAATAAGACACCCATAAAATGTGATAATACAAGCGCAATCAATTTAACTAAGAATCCAATTCAACACTCAAGGACAAAACACATAGAAATTAGATATCAATTTATAAGGGAACATGTAGCTAATGATGAAATTTGTTTAGATTATGTAAACACTGAAGAACAACTAGCTGACATCTTTACAAAACCTTTAAGCGAAGAAAGATTTTGTTATCTTAGAGGAGAGTTAGGAATTTGTAATCCTTTTGAATAGATCTTGAAACCTCTAAGGAAATATATCTAGAGTTCTTTCAATTTCTCAAAATCTTAAGGAAATATTATCTAGAACTCATATCAATTTGATCTATCAAAATCCATGATTCTTAATCATACTCAAAGATCAAATCCGGGTTTATTTCAGACACTCCAAAAATTTTGATTTTTTCTCTGAAATGGTTTGGAGCGACTCGAGAGTATCGGAGTCAACTCGAGTTTCTGCTGAAACTCAGGAGTCGACCCCTTCTCTGAGCGAGTCGACTCGAGATCGTGTCTGTGATCTGTGACTTACCCGAGCCGACTCTACGCTTTGCGCGAGTCGACTCGACGTGGTCCCAAATCGCTTTATTAGGGCACGAGCTGACCCATCGATCGATTCTAATCACTCCAAATCATCTCAAAACCCTCCAAAACCCTTCAAACTTTCCAAAATCTTCCAAAAACCTTAAACAATCATTCCACCTTGAATCAATGGCCCCCAAAACCCATGGTGCTAGTAGTAGCCGTGCCGGGATGAAAAGGAAGAAGACCGTGCGTCGACCCATCCGCGAGCTGACTCCAGAATCTTCGTCTGCTTCCTCTTCGGATGATTCGCCTGCTCCTACTGCCACTACTCCTCAGGTAGATCACCTTGCGAGTAGGGTCATTACCACTGGAAGGAAGTTTGATTTCGATTTGTTTGAGAGAGAGGGACTGCTTGTAGGTTCACAGTTGAAAGAAATGGGGTTTGAAAAAATATGCTCCCTAGACTGTCCGACATACCCTGCACTAGTAAAAGAGTTTTATAGAAATTTGACTAGAGGGGACAATGGTTTGGTCAGTACTGTTAGAGGAGTTGGTTTGAATGTCACTGCCGTCATTCTTTCTAAGTTATTGGACTTGCCCCTATCAGGACCCTCCACCTTTGACCCAGAGGATAGGTCACCTGCCCTCACCAGATTATTGAATAGACATTTTGAGGGATTTGAAGAGGTCTTTGCCAATCAGCTGCCACTGGACTTAAGATTGCTTCATAACATCTGCAGCAGGATTCTATTCCCTAAGACAGGCCGGTTTGACTATTTATCTGAGAGGGATATCTTTGTCATGAATGCTGTAGTTTCAGGGAAGCCAATCAACTTACCCATCATGATATTATGGTATATAGCTGATTGTGGAAGTAAGAGGAAATCCTGTCTTCCCTACGGTATGATCTTGACTCAGTTATTCAGAAGCCAAGGAATTGAATTTAGTGATAGTGAGCCCAAGAAGAATTTGAGACATACTGACTACTATTCATTGGCCACTATTCACCGCATGGGCTTCAAGAAAGTTAATGGTAATTGGATAAGAAAAAGTCAAGATAATGTTAGAGCTGAGGACAGAGTTGAAGACATAGGAGCTGAGGTCGAGGTTGGACCTTCTGTTGCTGGACCGTCTGAGACAGGACCTAGCATGCATTATTCTCCTCCACCTCAGGCTTCATCTTCTTCTGTGAGATTTTCAGATGAGCAGTTATGTCAACTCAGATCTATGTTTGCAGAGTTTGATAATCAAAGAAAAGATGAAATTGGTCAATTGAGAGAAGATATTAGAGAACTAAAGGATGAAATCATCTCTAGACTTGACTTATTTTCACTTTCTGTTGGTACTCATGTGGATTCACTCAATTCTGAGCTTAAGGAGATATTTGAAAGACTTCAAGGGATAGCGATGGATCCAATGTGTATCTTGATAGAACCAATCAGTTAAGAAGAGATATAGATGCTGCAGTTGATCAAATTCAAGTAACCATGAATGACTTTAGCAAATCTCAAAAGGATGATATCATGGAGATGATTGGACACTTAAAGAGTTTAATTTTCAAGCGTGTCAAATGAATTTGATACTTATCTTAGTTTGTATTTCTAGATTTCTTTCCTAGATTGTATCTAGGAAATGTTGCTTTAATATGAATGTATTTGAACTTTGATGAATTTAAGTTGGTTTAAATGAGCTTGTGTTACATTTTGATGAAATTTGACATACTCTTGAGGTAATGAGAAAAGTTATGTTCATCTCAATTATGAGTACCTTTGAATATCCTTAATTGCTTATGTTTAATTTGATATAATTTTGAATATCTCAATACTCAATTATGAATGAATTAATCAAGTTGATGCTCTGATGCATCTCAACCTTTTTGTTGATTACAAAAAAGGGGGAGAGATTTATATGATTTAACCGTATATGCATCATCATCAAACCGTATATGTTTTAATTGTCCTAATTTGAAAATAAGGGGGAGAGTACAAGAGGAAGAGATAATTTGAATTTCATAAAGAAAAATTCTAAATAAATTATAAAATTGAGGTTCTTAGGGGGAGCTACCTCATTGAGGGGGAGCCTTTCCATGAACACAAAAGTTGATTTTGGTATCATAAATCTTTCAATGTCATAATGCATATACTCAATGTTTTTGTCATCATCAAAAAGGGGGAGATTGTTGAGAAATTATTGAATCATAATTGCCCCAACTTTATTGATTTTGATGATTTCCAAAAGCCATGAGTATTCTAAAGGAAACAATGAGTTTATTTATCAAAAATCTTGAGCTTATTCAAAAGGAAAGCAATGGACTCTAAATGGTTAACTTCACTGAATTTTGAATCAATTTGAAAGAGAAGTTTTCAAACTCTATTTTGAGATTTCGAAAAGAAATTATTACATAATATATTTTAATCTATGATTTCTTGAAACACGTCTTGAATTCATGCTTAATGTCACATTTATTGTATTCAAGTCAAAATATTATTTAAATTTAATTGGGACGAGCTTTAAAGTCAATCAGAACATTTTTCTGATTTTTGTATCGCTCCCGAGCTGACTCAAGGGTTTCCGAGTCGACTCCCCAATTGTCTGATTTTCAATGTTATCCTGAGTCGACACTTGAGTTTTCAAGAGTCGACCCCTGAAACCTTCGCGAGCCGACTCAAGACTGTGCGAGCCGACTCGACTCAAACACCAGAAAGGCTCATTTTTGAGCACTTCTCGAGTCGACTCCCCGCATATCGCGAGTCGACCCCTGAAAGTTAGATGTTTCTGGAATGGACTGTGCGAGCCGACTCCCACAAAGCTCGAGCCGACTCCACGAAATCTGGACGCGATTTTTACGATGACACATCAGCCCCAACGGTAAGATTTTTAAATAACGGCTATTTTTCCTTGTTTCTAACGGATATATTTTTGCAGATTCTATAAATAGAGGAGCTCTTTTCAAATCAAAACAATTAAGAGAAAATCAAAAAGAGAGAAAAGAATATCTTTTGAAAAGGGGAAAAAACAGAGCATATTGAAAAATCATCTAGCTCAAAGGAGAGTGATTCAAAAGGAGTGAAATCCAAGTGGAAGTTTTGTCTGCTCCTTCTCATCAATCCATGAGAGTCAAAAGAAAATCCACAAGCATTTCAAAGGTCAAATCGAGGATTTTCAAAAGAGGAAAAAGCTTCATCTCAACTCCAAAAGACTTCAACGGTCAAGAATCTTGCTGAGGCGTGATTCAACGTTTCAAGAGGAGTTAAAGAGAAGAAGGAAGAAAGCCAAAGCCACTACCATCTGCAATACAATCAGGCTTTTCTAACTCTTTATTTTTATACTTCATTTGTATATTTGCTCAAGGGGAGCACTTCATTGTTCAAACACTTTTATTCTCTTGCTTGCTGTTTCAATCAGTGGATTGAATCAGTGGAGGTTGGTATACCTCGTTACAAGCCGGAGTGCTTGTGTTGGGTTAGTTGTGAGCCCGTAAAAAACAACGTGTAGGGTTTTGTGCTGGTAAGCCCGAGTTAAAACCAGCTGGGTTCGTTGTTCACCCGGGAAAACAACAAGTTTGAGTTGTGAGCTTGGAAAACAACTCGACTGTAATCTAGAGAGATTATAGTGTGGACCCAAGTGAATCTTGGGAGTGGACGTAGGTGTTGATTGCACCGAACCACTATAAAATTATCTTGTGTTTGCCGTGCCATATTTTCTCTTTCTCTATCTCTCTTTATTTGCTTGTGTATTGATTTTAGTTAGCCTCTCACTTGCACATCTTGTTAACTAATCAACTAAAGATAAAAAGTCTTAAATTTTTAAGAACCCAATTCCCCCCCCCCCCCTCTTGGGTTGCCATCTGGGCCAACAACATACCTCTTTGGCATAGCGAGCGACCTCGGCTTCTGCTTTCTTGGCTCTCTTCTGAGCCTTCTCTCTCTCTTTTCTGCATCTGCTCATATCCTTCCAGGCATGTTCAAGATCCATCCGGTCCCGAGAGTCATCGGATTGTACTTGACATAGCTCGGTCGAAAGATCAAAAATTTATTTCTGATGGGACTCGAGCCGAGCCTCAAATATGGGATTTTTCCTCAGTGGACCTACCATTAAGGAAGTCGATTTCCCTTTGGGCCTCACCTCAAAACCTCAACAATTCTGATCGAGCTTCATTGGCTACTTTTGAGCCTCCCCAAGCTCGGCCGCCTCAGCCTAAAGTCGTAACACCTCAGATCGGACATCTTCGCTCGACCTCCTGACTTCATCTAGCTCGGCTTGCACCCTTGTCAATTTTTTTGAGTGCTAATCAGCCGAGCTTATTTTGGCACAGAGTGCCTCGATCTCGCATGAGATCTCCCTGTTGCATTCATTGGCAGAGATCAAGCACCTATAAAGCACCCGCTAGAGGAGAATTGCCTACAATAGAGCCAAACAATTAAGTATTGAAAAACTGCGCAAAGCATCTAAGAAGGAAAAGAAGGAACGAAAACTCACTCGAATGCAAGAAGAGTTCATATCTCTTAGGATGTACTGGCTAGGGATCGACGCATAGTCATCTAAGTTGGTAGGCATCTCGAACCCCTCAACTGCAAAAGCAACTTTCTGACGACTGTCCTCTCCTTCTTCATGGTAAATAACATGTTCTTTTGCATAAAAATTGTTAAAAAAGTTATCAATCCGAGATCGCAACACTTCGGTAGCATGACCCGAGGGATCGAGAAGGGGGCTAAGCCGACCTATCCCTTCCTCATCGCCTGCCGATGTCCCCGAAGGCCCTGGCTTCTCCATCCTCATTGAGGGAGCTCCTTCTTCGCCCAGTGAACTTGTTCTTTCTTCTTCCTCTTCTACCCGATGAGGAGGGGATCCTATCGGGGGCGGGACAACACTCGCCGCAAGGGCAGCCGCCCGATCTTCAAAAAATAATTTCCTTAACCTTCGCAGACTTACAGAACCCTTCCCTTCAGGATAATGCAGGTTGGCAACCACGGGATAAAAAAATTTCGTTATCCGGAAGTCATCGTACACTGGCTCGGGTAAATGGCCAGGCTCCTACTCTTCCCGAGCTGCCACTTCTTTGGCTTTGTCACTAGGCGCCAGCTCCCCAAGTTCTAGTGCTAGGATAGTGGCTAGGACCGACTCCTCTGCAACATTCCCCCTTGGCGGGCTCAAAGGTCAGGACTCAGTTAATTCTTGTGAATGGCTTGGCAGAGCCAGCTGCAGCCTCAAGAAAGAGGAGGAAGATGCCCTCTGCTCAAGCTTAGCCCTCTTTCCTCTCGCGGGAGTCGACGAGACAGTACGGCGATGCTTCGTACTCTTCTTTTTGCTCGAATCGCCATAGTCGATTATGAGCATCCCTCTCATCTGAGTCCCAAACTCAGACCTGATCCCTACGACACACAAATTATTAGACAATCAGTTACATCCTTGCAAAGACATCAAAACATAGAGAAAGTGATGTTGCGCTTAAGGTATTGACTCTGCTCAACCTGGCATTGTAGAGTGCCTCTTCGGTTAAAAAGGTGTTGATTGGGACCACTTTATTTCCGTAAAGAATGTCAAAGTCCTCCTTCTCCGCCCTTGATAGTGTCGAACACTGGTTTGGCTCCATGGAGAGAGGCCCCCATTGGTGAGGAAAGTTGAACGCAGCATCCCATTCGATGATAAAGAACATGACTTCCATCCATTGATTGAAGTCGAAACCTTTGAAAACCTCATAAAGTTCTTCCGCATCCCTATGTAGTGCCAGAAAGAATCTTTGGAGGATGTAAGGCTATGGCAGGCCCGGAACAAAGGAACTGTCACTCTTATCCCCGTAAATGTGCATAGGGAGATGAACCCGATGATATAGCACCCGTTATTTGGCGTAATCATCATTGGACATATGCCATAATGCTTCATTATGCCGTTTACCAAAGGATTAAGGGAAAAACGAAGACCCACCTTAAAGCTTTCCTCATAGAAAAAGACCTCTGACTCCAATTGATCAGGCACCCTCTGTTCAGGATTGGGGATCCGCATCCGAATGTCACTTGTAAACCAGTAATTCCGACGAATCCTTTCTAAATCTGCGGGGGTCATCATCGAGGCCGAATCAGTGGAACGCTCCTTATCTCCAAGATTAACAGAAGAAACACTAGCCATGTTTAGTCTTGGGTCAAAGGTGTTCTATGTGTTGAGAAGGAAGAAGATAGAGAAAAAATGCAGCAAAAGGCAACATCGCTCAATAATTTTTAAATTGTTTCGATGAGGCAATAATCCGCATGCATCGCTAGACCTTGAGCCCGCCACGAGCCATTCCTCCCATGGCCGACAGTGGAAGGCGAGAGGTTTTCTCCTCGTGCGATGAAAAGAAATGATGAAGCAGTGGCCTGACGTATATGAGAGCCCCATAGCACGTCTTCGCCTGTTTGAATTCCTTCAATCGGATAAAGTCGCCTAGAATTCTACTCCCTATGCCCAAGCCTATGCTTCGGACTAGGGAGTGGGGGGCATGTGATGAGGGGCAAAATCATCATTGCATTAATATCCATGCACATGTCAAAAAGGTTAGGATCATTTTGATTTTTGCTTGCCAGATGTCGTACTCAAAAAAGATAAAATTTCTCCACCCTGACAGAGCCGAGCCACCACCTCCTCTCGATAGGGCCGAACCATTCTTATGCCTCGGCCTTATCTCGACCAAGGGTGAACCATTCTCATGCCTCGGCCTTATCTTGGCCAGGGGCAAACCATTCTTATACCTTGGCCTTATCTTGGTCAGGTCGAGCCATTCTCATGCCTTGGCGGATCCAAAGTAGCCAAAAGTCAAATATGACCCTCCAGCCACGTCAGCTCTCATCGTCTCAAAAGAAAAATCAAGCCAGGTACAACCTGTTGCCCATAAATAGCTAAATAACAGAATAAACAACACTACAACAGAAACTAAATTTAGCGATGCCAAAATGCGTCACTAATGCGTCACTAAATTGGCTTTAGCGATGCATTAGCGATGCAATTATTGCATCGCTACAAGTCTCATCACAGAATGAATTTTGTCGCAATTGCATCGCAAAATAGCGACTCTCAGTGACGCATTATATTGCATCGCAATATTTGCGATGCAATTTCAATCGCTAATGCATCACTAATTAATTTTTTTTAAAATATAAAATATTAAAAATTGAAACAGTTAAATTTAATATTGCGACGCATTTGATTGCGTCGCAATATTGCGACGCAATCAAATGCGTCGCAATATTGCGATGCCATGACGTTGCATCGTAATATTTAATAATAATATTTTAAAATATTAGCGATGCAATTTTAGTCGCTATAAGTTGCTAATAATTTTTTTAAAAAAAATATAGAAAATATTAAAAATTAAAATAGTTAAATTTAATATTGCAACGCATTTAAATGCGTCGCAATATTGCGACTCCAGTTCCTTGCGTTGCAATATTTAATAATAATATTTTAGAAATATTAGCGATGCAATTTCAGTCGCTAATGCGTCGCTAATTAATTTTTTTTAAAAAATTAAAATATTAAAAATTAAATGGTTAAATTTACAAAAATATTGATCGAAACACTGATATTGATCGAAACACTAATATTGATCGAAACATTCATCATTAAGTTTTTAAAAATAATTAATATATTAAAATTTTGAAGTTTCCATGTACAACACATAAAAAGTAAAGAAAAAAATACATCAAGAATCTCCACTATCACGATCACGTGGTGGCTAGAAATCCTGCGACATGCGGCTAACCAAATCTCACATGTGACGCATCTGCTCTCTTAAGTCAGAGAGCTCGTGCTGAAGGACTTCTGTGCGCTGGTCAAACTCCTGCTAAATCTCCTGCCGAACCTCCTCCGTAATAGATCTCTGAATGTCCTCTAAACGCTCGGCAGGAATATCGCCAGAATAGCGCGAACTGGAGGCCTGATGGAGAAAATATGCAGAAGCTCTAGTGCCCAGACCATAGACCATGCGGTCTCGCGGCTGGGCACCAACAGCCTCCAAAAACACACGTCGACTCTCCTCTGATGAGAGTTCGATGAGCGGTCCCCCATCAGTGGAGTTGACCTGCGATGCCTAGGTCTGAAGCTCCTCGACTCGTACCTTTGAATTATAAAATCAACAATAAATGAATCAATAAATTTCTCTAAATAAAATTTTAGAAATTAAACATATACAATATAAAGCTAATTTCTTACCGCAACCTTCCGTGATCGTGTATCGACCCAGGAACCATCCCTCCTAGTGTGTGTCGCCCAGAATAGACGAAACTCACCAGGATCTCCGCCCTCCTGTTCAGACTACAACAACAGAAAGAAAAATTGATATAAATATAAGTATTTATAAATAACTAAATTAATAATTAAATTATTTATGTTTTCTTACCATACGGCGTCTGTGCTCCTAAATCGAAATGGACCCTGCAATGTGGCGGGAGAGACTCGTGCCAGGACCGCCCCTCTCGGATCGGCGGCTCGTGCTGGCTAATGCGGACCTCCTGCGCCAGCCATCAGACTGCCACGCCTACTGCCACTCGTGCCAAATACCCTCCGGCACATACGTAGGATGCTCATCCGATGTCCTCCAACGATGAAGCATGTTAGAG
Source organism: Calamus simplicifolius (assembly GCA_900491605.1). NCBI lineage: Eukaryota > Viridiplantae > Streptophyta > Magnoliopsida > Arecales > Arecaceae > Calamus > Calamus simplicifolius. The sequence continues at coordinate 1,371,668 of UESW01003889.1, forward strand.
TATCGGCGTGCCGTAAGAGCATTCCATACTGCCCTAATGGCATCATGGATGACAGGGTCCCACGTATACTTTTTCTGCATTGAAATAAATAGTTAGTTTCAGAATTTATTAAGATTAAGAAATTTTATATCAGTGATAAATTGTATTTAATAAGTTTACCTGAAACTCTAAAAATAAAACTCCCTCGTGGCTGCAGATACATGGTGCCAATCATAGCCATTGGGATCAGCACGCCTCTGAAATATGGAGCTGATCTGGCTCGATACATGATGCTGCTCAATAAATCTGTCAAAAAATAGTTTATAAGTAATTGACTTAAAAACATAAACGATATATTTATAATTAGTATATACTTACAGCTCATGAGCATCCAGTCCAAGTATGGTGCGGCCAACGGTGGAAGAACTCTCAGAGGTATGTGCCGATCGGCTGGATGATAATACTAATGCAGGATCACCTACGATGGCTAGAGAGATCGGAGGCTGTGCGATGTGTGAAGATCTGAACTCTCCATCTCCAAAGCTCTTGGGATCTGATGCGGCAGGGCTACGTCTCTGCTCACTCTGTCTGTCGCCGGTAGATCTACCTCGGCCCGTCATACTGAAAATACTAAAGATTCATGAATATAATTATGATTAATGATTAAATATGTAAAAATATAACATTTATAAAAATAAATTGAATTTGAAAAAACCTCTATGTTTAGTCGGTTTCATTTGTTTCGTGAAATGTTGATTCAACATCTGATGCCGTATCAGACTGCGATTCAGTTTCGTTATCATCAGAAGGAAACCGAACATTTGGATCTACAATTTCTTGAACATCACCATTTGAATCTCTAAGTGATATTTCAGGAGCCCTTGCGTCGTCCTCAATTGCATGCATTTCTATCTCATCCTCTTGAAATGCAGGGCACTCGGCTGATTGACTTGATGAACTCTCATCTAATATGATTGTTGAACGTGGGACAATTTTAGAAACAACCCACCAATCTCGCTTGTCGTTGCACAAACTTGGATATCCGCAGTAAAACACTTGCTGAGCTTGGGATGCAAGGATGAATGGTTCATATTTCTGCAATCTTCGTCGATGGTTCACTTCAACTAGATTGTAGTCGTTATGAACCCTTTTTCCTACAGGAACCGTCAGATCGAACCAATCGCAACAAAACAATCGGTTCGTTTAATAGGTCAACCAGGATATTCAACTTCAACCACCTCTACTAACTTTCCGTAATAATCCTGCATATTTGCTCCAACACTTTCTCCTTTAACACACACGCCCCAGTTCTACGTGCCTCTTGAAGCTGCTAATTGTTCAATCTGAAATTTGTACCCATTAACAAAATAGCCAGTAGAGGTTGTTACGGTCTTCAATGGCCATTGCGATAGACATTTAATGAAAATATTATCGGTTGTGGACCATGGACCATTTACCTATAAATTAATAAGCTATTCACAACCAATTCGAAAAATAAAAGCTATTATTGAAATGGATTGAGTGATACTACTCACAAATTCATAAAACCAGTAAGCGAACTCCATTTCTAACTTCTGTCCAATGGCAACTTGACTGATGTCGGGATTCATCTGTCATTGTCTATCACAATATATCCTTATGAGATGATAAGGATTAAAACTTCTGTTAGCAATTAAATATTGTGGTATATTGCAATTTAAATTAGAAGTTTCAATTAAGCATTGAAGTATATACTTACTCAATGTATGGATCGACTTCTCTACAGTTCATTAGGATGTAATAATGTGCTGCATTATACTCCATATCGCTAAGATTTTTTGACTTTTGCCCCCCTAAATGAATGGCCGATACCTTTAAAAACTAATATTCTACTATCATTAGGTTCTCCTTCGTCCACACATACGTCATCGTTACGACCAAGACTTCGGCTCCTCGTGCGGACTTAACCCTCAAAGTAATGCAAGGCAAAAGCTGAAACTTCTTCGACCAAGTGTGCATTACATATAGAACCTTCAACCCTTGCCTTATTACGCACATTATTTTTTAACTTCTTAAGGTACCTATATGTAAGGGTGAGAAAAAAAAAATAAACCAAATTTCTTGTAATAAAATAATATTTGAAATGTCAACATGTCTTACTGATGTATATATTTACCTCTCGAAGGATACATCCAGCGATACTGCACAGGACCAGCTATGCTCGCTTCATATGGCAAGTGAACCAGTAAATGCTCCATTGAGTAAAAAAACTGGGAGAAAATATTCGCTCCAGTTTGCATAAAATAATTAGAATTTTCTCCTTAAGCCTTGTCATGGATGCAGAAGTAATGACTGCGGAAGATAACTCCTTGAAGAACAAGCTGAGCTCCGTCAATGCCTTTCAGACATGGTGCGGAAGCAACTCACGAAAAGATATAGGCAATAACCGTTGCATGAAAACATGGCAGTCGTGACTCTTCATACCGAACAACTTTAGCTTATGCATGTCCACACACCTACCGATATTTGAGGCATAACCATCTGAAAATTTTAACCCTCTAACCCAGTTACATAATACTTCTCATGAATTTCTGTCAAGAGTGTAACAGGCCTTAGGATAGGTCCCATTGGCACTCCTCCTCAAATCACCTCTTCTGCAATACTGATTAAGTTCTTCTCTTGACTTTGCAGTGTCTTTGGTTTTTCCCGGGATGTTTACTACCGTGTTAAATATGTTATCAAAGAAATTTTTCTCGATATGCATAACATCCAAGTTGTGCCGGATGAGATTTGTGCTCCAATACGGCAAATCTCAAAATATGCTCCGCTTCTTCCAGTTATGTTCTTTACATATACGGCCATTTATTCTATCTGCATCTGGTTCCCAAGCATACCTCAACCCCAAATGCTCTATAGTATCAAATATATCTGTGCCGGACCTAACCGGTTCGGCGAATTTTGTGACTGCTTTGTTCTTCCGAAAGGCGATCAAGTTATGCCTGCAAGGATGATTTGGAGGCAAGAACTTCCTATGATTATCAAACAATGATTACTTACCACTCTTCTGCAATGTAAATGCATCCGAATCATACATGCAATGAGGGCATGCCAAACGTCCAGCAGTGCTCCAATCAGACAACATTGCATATGCTGGGAAGTCACTTATTGTCCACATCAAAGCAGCTCTCATGATGAAATTCTATTTTATAGAAATATCGTAGGCTATGACTCCTGTTTCCCACAACATTTTTAATTCGGCCCCAACAGTTGCAGGAAGACATCAATCTTTTCCTTTGGATTTGATGGTCCTGGAACCAAAACTGCCAAAAACATTGCAGAATCTTTCATGCACTTCCATGGAGGAAGGTTATATACAGTCAGTATCACAGGCCAACATGAATACTATTTTCCCACTTGACCAAATGGTTGGAAGCCATCGATACAAAGACCTAATCTCACATTCCTTATATCTTCAGCGAAATCAGGATGATTTTCATTGAAATGCTTCCAAGCTTTTGAATATGATGGATGCCACATTTCATCCTCTTTAGATTCATGTTCGGCATGCCATCTCATATCTGCAGCTGTAGCCTCATATCTGTATAATCTTTGCAGGCATGGAGTAAGAGGAAAGTAATGCATCCTCTTGTAAGACACACTTTTCCTCCTACTTGTACTAGCTCCCCCTTCGTCGTTTTTGTACCTCGATTGCCCACAAATCTTACACCATCCCAGCTCTGAGTCTTCACCCCAATATATCATACAATTGTTCAAGCAACAATCGATCTTATTAACTGGAAGCCCAAGCCCACGCAGCAACTTCTTCGTTGAGTAAAAACTGTCTGCTACATCATTATCATTAGGCAAAATTTTTTTGATTAACCCAGCTACAGAATTGAACACCTTTTTCTGATAATCGATGTTCTGCCTTAATATTCAACAATCGAGTAGCTATAGACAACTGGGAATGACCCTCACAACTAGGATACAATTCTTGATTTGTAGCACGCAACATATCATAAAATTGCTGTGCATCTGGATTTGGTTCTTCCATAAATGTATTATAATTGAATTCATTATCTGGTGCATTCATCACCATTTCTTTGTGTTTAAATTCACAAATGGTTTATCTACGGGAATTGACACTTGTTGGCTTGTAACAGCTGCTGGAATTTCCTCTGGTTCACCATGACAGTACCAAACATCGTAATCAGGAACAAACCCCTTTTTACACATATGCACCTTAACAGTTTCAACATCTTTGTAGGCTTTCTTCTGACACCTGTGGATGTTACATGGGCACCTAATCCTAGGCTCATCCATCCATTCAGGTTGGCTACATGCAAATGCAATAAATTCTTCCAATCCATTCAGAAAATTTGGATTAAGCAAGCCATCTTTTATCATTGCATACATCCATGAGCGAGCCCCGCTCATTTTTGATCGACTTATACAATTTATGGTAAACAATTAAAGGAAACCACAATATAAAACTATATTAGCATTACTAAATATATAACTAAATTAATAACCATTTAAATCATTTATAACTAAACCAATTCCAAGCAATCAAAGGTAAGGCCCTATCCCAGTGGGGTCCGTTCAATCATGAGACTTCACAAGCAATCAAGTGTCCTAAAATAATTCCACCTTCACTCCATATCTAAAAGGTAAGGCCCTATCCCATTCAAGACTATTTTTTGTGATATGTTATTCTGCTATTAATTATCATCGTTCCCCTATGTTAAAATTTTAGCAGCATTTTCCCCTATGTTCTCCTATATGTGTGGCATATATGCCACACTAAGAGAACGTATGGGTAAATACAAACCGCAATCTCAACCAAGGATGATTAATAGCAAACTAACATATTGCAAAAAATAATCTCAAACTGTCCACTAGGACAATTTAAGAATTTGCAAGACTAAGTCTTACAAATTCTCAAACGGGTCTAAAGGTTATAATGTTGTGAGAAATAATATGAAAATCAAAAGGCAATCAAACTTATGCTTGTTATTCATACACCCTTCTCAATTTTGTAACAAGCTCATTACATAATTGTACGTGAAGACTAAAAGATAAGTCATTGAAACTGCTAATTCGGTGCTAAAATTTAAATAGGAGTAAAATAAGACATTCATTCTACCATTACATAATCTAATGCATCATTCAATTTATAGCAGAATATAAATTATCAAGACATAATATAATAATAATATTATTATAATATGATATTAAAAATTTATTATAATATCATATTATAATATCAATAAAATTAGAATCCTCATATTATTTTAAAATTTCATCAAACACCAAAGAGTTAAATATAAAGATATTATAAAATCATTATAATATAATATTATAATATCGCATAATATAAAATTTTATAAAAAATTATTATAATACTATAGTGTATTTTAATTTTATTAAAATATATTATTATAATAATAATGATATTACTATAGAGATTCTCTAAATTTAAGTGAAATAATAATATGTTAGATATATTATTAAGATTATAATATCAAAACAACTTAATAGTAATATTTTTTAATAGTAATTAACTAATTTAATCATTAAAATTAGTTACGCATTATATTTTGTAATATTATTAAATAATATGTTATAATAAATTTTATGTATTATAAAAATTGGTAATTAAATTTTTTTATTATTAAATTCATTCTTTTATAATGAATTTTATTATTTTACAATAAAAATATATTTTATTTTAACAGTATTATTTCATAATAAATATTTGATATTTTAAGATATATTTAGTAATATTATAAAATATTCTTTTACAATATATATTATGATGTTAATAAATATTATTTTACAATAAATATTATAATATTATAAAATATTATTATTTTTTTTGTTTAACAGGGTGGCCTGGCCACCGTGGCCAGGCCACCCTGTTACCGGCCATGGCCGTGGCCGGCAACGACGGCCACGGCCACGGTAGTGGCCGGGAGGAACTGGGGTGGGAGGGGGGTTACCCTCCTCCCCCGACCAAATTTTTTTTTTAACAGGGTGGAGGGGAGAGAGGGAGAGAAGACCTACCTGGAGAAATCGGTCGCCAGCGAGCTTGTCGGGAGCTGGAGATCCACCGGAGGCAGGAAGACGGAGGAACACACGCCGGTTTGGGGGGGGGGGGGGCTTTGGAGAAATCGGGAGGAGGAAGAAGAAGGGGTGCTTATATTGATTAGGATTAGCGATGCAACTATGCATCGCTAATCCATCGCTAATCAGCGATGCATAATTGCATCGCTGTTTAGTCGCTAATTTCTCACCTACGCGATGTTTTGGAGGGAAAATTGCGACGCATTCGAAATGCGTCGCAATATTGCGATGCATATTTTTTGCATCGCAATAGTGCGACGCATATAAATTGCTTCGCAATAAATTTTAAAATATTAAATTAATAATATTTATTTTATCATGACATTATTATAGTTTATTATATTTAATATCCATCCGATCGGAGATAATCTGATGGTTGTGATCAATCCGAGCCATGATCCCGATCGGCGATGATCGATTGAACTGTTGCGATCCATCCGATCGGCAATGAACAGATGGTTGTGATCGATCCAAGCCATGATCCCGACCGGCGATGATCCGACGGTTGCGATCGATCCAAGCCATGATTTCAACCAGCGATGATCGATCAAACCGTTGTGATCCATCCGATCGGCGATGATCTGACGGTTGCGATGCATCCGAGCCATCATCCTGATCGGCGATGATCGATCGGACTGTTGCGATCCATCCGATCGGCGATGATCCAACGGTTGCGATCGATACAAGCCATGATCCCGACCGGCAATGATCGATCGAACCATTGTGATCCATTCGATCAGCGACGATTCGATGGTTGCGATGCATTCGAGCCATGATCCGAATTGGCGATGATCGATCAGACCGTAGCGATCCATCCGATCGGCGATGATCTGACGGTTGCGATCGATCCAAGCCATGATTCTGACCGACGATGATCGATCGAACCATTGCGATCCATCTGATCGGTGATGATCCGACGGTTGCGATGTATCCGAGCCATCATCCTGATCGGCGATGATCGATCGGACTGTTGCGATCCATCCGATCGACGATGATCCGATGGTTGCGATCGATACAAGCCATGATCCCAACCGGCAATGATCGATCGAACCGTTGCGATCCATTCGATCGGCGACGATCCGATGGTTGCGATGCATCCGAGCCATGATCCGGATCGGCGATGATCGATCAAACCGTAGCGATCCATCCGATCGGCGATGATCCGACGGTTGCGATCGATCCAAGCCATGATTCCGATCGGCGATAATCGATCGAACCGTTGTGATCCATCCGATCGGTGACGATCTGACGGTTGCGATGCATCCGAGCCATCATCCTGATCGGCAATGATCGATCAGACTGTTGCGATCCATTCGATCGGCGATGATCCAACCATTGCGATCGATACAAGCCATGATCCCGATAGGCAATGATCAATCGAACCGTTGCGATCCATTCGATCGGCGATAATCCGACAGTTGCGATGCATCCGAGCCATGATTCGGATCAGCTATGATCGATCTGACCGTAGCGATCCATCCGATCGGCGATGATCCGATGGTTGCGATCGATGCAAGCTATGATTTTGACCAGCGATGATCGATCGAACCGTTGCAATCCATCCGATCGGGGACGATCCGACGGTTGCGATGCATCCAAGCCATCATCCTGATCTGCGATGATCGATCGGACTGTTGCAATCCATCCGATCGGCGATGATCTGATAGTTGCGATTGATACAAGCCATGATCCCGACCGGCAATGATCGATTGAACCATTGCGATCCATTCGATCGGCGATGATCTGACGGTTGCGATACATCCGAGCCATGATCCGGATCGGCGATGATCGATCGGACCATAGCGATCCATCCGATCGGCGATGATCCGACGGTTGCAATCGATCCAAGCCATGATTCCGACCGGCAATGATCGATTGAACCGTTGCGATCCATCCGATCGGAGATGATCCAACGGTTGCGATCGATTCGAGCCATCATCCTGATCGGCGATGATTGATCAGACCGTTGCGATCCATCCGATCGGTGATGATCCAACGGTTGCGATCGATCCAAGCCATGATATCCCGATCGACGATGATCTATCAGACCGTTGCGATCCATCCGATCGGAGATGATCCGACGGTTGCGATCGATCCGAGCCATCATCCTGATCGACGATGATCGATCGGACCGTTGCGATCCATCCAATCGGCGATGATCCGATGGTTGCGATCGATCCAAGCCATAATCCCGATCGGTGATGATCGATCAAAACATTGTGATTCATCCGATTGGCGATGATCTGACGGTTTCGATGCATCCGAGCCATGATCCGAATCGACGATGATCGATCGAACCGTTGCAATCCATCCGATCGGCGATGATCCAGTGGTTGCGATCGATTCGAGCCATGATCCGGATTGGTGATGATCGATCGAACCATTGCGATCTATCCGATCAGAGACGATCCGATGGTTGCGATCAATCTGAGCCATGATCCCAATCGGCGATGATCAATTGGACCATTGCAATCCATCCGATCGGTGACGATCCGATGGTTGTGATCTATCCAAGCCATGATACCGATCGGTGATGATCGATCGGACTATTGTGATCCATCCGATCAGCGACGATCCAGCGGTTACGATCGATCCAAGCCATGATCCGAATCGGTGATAATCGATCGGACCGTTGTGATCCATCTGATCGGCGACGATCCGACGGTTGCGATCCATCCGAACCATGATCCTAATTTTTTAAAATTTTCTAAATTTTTGCATCGCTAATGCATTGCTATTTAGCGTTGCATTCTAATGCGTCGCTAAATTAATAATTTTTTAAAATTATTTAAAATTAAAAATTAATTTATATAAATTTTTTTGTCAAATGCGTTGCTATTTAGCGATGTATTTTGTTGCATCGCTAAATTAACGATTTTTTAAATTTATTTAATATTAAAAATTAATTCTTTTTAAATTTTTTTGTTAAATGCGTCGCTAAATAGCGATGCATTTTGTTGCGTCGCTAAATTAATAAATTTTTAATTTTTTTTGAATTTTTGTGTCGCTAATGCACCACTATTTACGCATTTTATTGCGTCGCTAAATTAAAGATTTTTTAAAATTATTTAAAATTAAAAATTAATTTTTTAATTTTTTTTGTCAATGCATCGCTAAATAGCAATGTATTTTGTTGCATCACTAAATTAATAATTTTTTAAAATTTTTTAAATTTTTGCATCGCTAATGCGTCGCTAAATTAATGATTTTTTAAAATTATTTAAAATTAAAAATTAAATTTTTTAATTTTTTGTCAAATGCATCGCTAAGGCGTCGCTATTTAGCGATGCATTTTTTTGCATCGCTAAATTAACGATTTTTAATTTTTTTAATATTAAAAATTATTTTTTTTAAAATTTTTTATTAAATGCATCGCTAATGCGTTGCTAAATAGCGACGCATTTTATTGCATCGCTAAATTAATGATTTTTTAAAATTTTCTAAATTTTTGCATCGCTAATGCGTTGCTATTTAGCGACGCATTCTAATGCATCGCTAAATTAACGATTTTTTAAAAATTATTTAAAATTAAAAATTATTTTTTTTAATTTTTTGTCAAATGCGTCATTAAATAGCGACGCATATTTTTGCGTCGCTAAATTAATGATTTTTAAAAATTATTTAATGTTAAAAATTAATTTTTTAAATTTTTGGTTAAATGCGTCGCTAAATAGCGATGCATTTTGTTGTGTCGCTAAATTAATGATTTTTTAAAATTATTTAAAATTAAAAATTAATTTTTTTATTGTTTTGGTCAAGTGCATCACTAATGCATCGCTATATAACGACGCATTTGTTGCGTCGCTAAATTAATGATTTTTTAAAATTTTCTTAATTTTTGCATTGCTAATGCGTCGCTAAATAGCGACGCATCTTTTCTGCGTCGCTAATTGCGTTGCCATTTATTTTTGTCGCTGAGGCGTCGCAATTTGGTCGTAATTTAGTGATGCAAAAATGCGTCGCTAAAATGGCGTCGCTATTTCAATATTTTCTTGTAGTGCAAATTTCAAAGCTCTGAATCAGCCTTTTCAGCCGTCGATCCTCTTAACGAATATGATTTGAATCTCGCCGACCTCATAACAAATTTGATTCAAACCAGATTCCCATCATTCTGGTTTCCCATCTTGCAAGACACATTCGAAGAATCAAGTGAACAAACTGTCAACATTCGGACAATCTATATACTTTTCTCGAAATTCTTTCATGAACTCTCACTTCTTCATTGAAAAACTCTATTGAAGCTCTAGCAGAGCTCCTTGGCTCATCGAGAGGCCATCCAAGAGGGACTTTCTGCGAGAGCTTTCTCCTATATCTACTTGCTGAAAATTTTTACTGACTTGTCGGAGGGTCTTCCGCAGAGGGCCACCCCTAACCCTCCCTGTGTGAGGACTGTCTTGCAGCTCTATACGGACGAGAGATTGGCGTCTGAATCCGAAGGCGGACTGCACTTGAGTCGGAGAACGAATTTCTACGGCAACACTTCCCAACTCCTAACCCGACGACTAAAACAAACAACCAAACCAAACTCTCCTCCTCTCTCTCTTAATATTTTTCTTCACCCTCGGAGTTGTGCTTCCAATGGAATCGTCCATCATCCCAGAGTGGAAGAATTGGTCGTCGTCGCCATTGTATTTGAACGAGAAAGCTTTATAAATAAGAAGAGTAAGACATGGGCTCAGCGGCAGCACCACCACGATCGATGGGTGATCCCAGCCGAACCATGCACTCTCCGCCGCCGCGTTGCTGCTCCTAGTCATCTTTGCCTCGCTCTCCCTTCTCGCCCCGCCCCTCCCCTCCCCTCCCCGACCACCCCTCCTTCCCCCACCCGGCCCCTCTTCCGCCGCCGCTATCCCAACCACCCCTCCCTCCTTGTACTCCATCAATCCTTTCTCTTTCTGTCACGCCCCAGACCCTATATTGGATCCAGGGGTGGCAACCCGCCGCATACCTGGCATGCAAGGCATTCCGAAATATAACATTTAATACCAGAAGTGGTAATAACTATATATCGTCCAATTTAAATGGTTCTTAATACAAATCATAATCATAGGTTTTAGGCTACATGCCCATCATACATAAGTCACTGGGGTGACAACAAAATGTTGGATCTTAGTTTCCTCTGAATGAAGCTCCAACTACCCCATATCCCATTCTTCAGTTCTGTGGCTCTGAAAAACATTGTAAGATTTATATGAGCTTACACTCAATAAGTAAGCCTACTATTAAATAATCATTTCGTCAAAATATTATCAAACCATATTTCCATGTATAAAACTTCCAATTTCAAATACATTCATCATGTTATCAAAACATGTATATCATCAGCTCAAATAATTTTGGAAGCTTAATTATACAATAAATACTGAAATATGCAATGTAAGCAAATCCACTGTATTCATATAATTATTATTTTCTTATGTGTCCCACGGCCCTACAACACCCATCTGGTGTATCACTCTTTAATGTCCCCTAAGAGAAAGGGTCCTGGTACCAGCGTTATGCCATATATCATAATCAATCACAACACATCCTCTAGATGTGTGTGCGTTATGCAATATATCAATCACATCACATCCTCTAGATGTGTGTCCTCCACATATCTCCCCCTATAGAGGTGGGTCTCGTATCTCTCGGCATTTCACATCATATGAGAACCGCGGTGACACATATCATCATCATATTTGCATATAGTACATCATGCATCATCATGAGCATAAGCTCCTCATATCATATATACAGTGGTTTGTACATTCATAGCATAAAATACATCAATAATACCAGTATATTTTTGCAAAGCCAAAATAATCACATCATTCAATTTTTGCACATTTATAATCCATTACTTTGCAAAATATCAGTAATCACATATATTATAGCAGATTCCCAATTGTATAACAAAATTCCATTTTGTCTCATTTTTTTTGAAATAATGTAATATATCCATAATTTTTATATTTAAATAAATTATGAAAATTATAATAAATGGCTTACTTACCTCAGTACGCTAATTCCAAATTGTAATTCAGCTATGTGGACATCCGGTTACCTACAGCATTAATTTCCACGATTAAATCTCAAAAATTGGAACAATGCAGCATTCCCTTAAGGTCTACCCAGTCTAATCCTGGGCCCAACTTTGGGCTCGAATATCTCTCAATGTATAAGCCTGAATGGGGAAATAAAAATATCCCGAGAAACTAGAATCAATGCTGAATCGGGACATATTTTTATTTCTCCATTTTCGGCCCAATACGGGGCCCAAATCGCAGCCCCAAAACAGCTCATGACCCGGCCCAATAGGGCCCAACGTGGGACGGCCCAAGCCGGCCCACGTCTTCTTCTTCTCCCCCGCCTCCTCCCCTGTTTTGCCCGAAACAGGGGGAGGCCGTGCCGGCGGCCAGGGCCGCCGCCGGCCCAATTCGGGGTGGCCCGGCCGTCGGCGGCCGGGCCAGAGCCGGCCGCGGCGACGGCCGGCTCCCTCTCTCTCTCTTTCTCCCTCAATTTCTCTCTCTCTCTCCCGCTCGATCCACGGCACGCGACTCGTGCCGGTGGCACGGCCGGCCACCGTGGCCGGCCGGATCCTCACCGGACGGTCGCCCGTCGCCGGTGAGGCCTCCTGGCCGACGCCCAGGCCCGGCGAGGCTTCGGGCACTCCGCCGGGCCCGAACCAAGCCGTGAACCGGCTTGGTTCTCCCTCAATCTCCCTGTCTCTCTCTCTTGATCTCTCTGCAACTCTCTCCCTCTCTCCCTTACCTAGGGCTGGCCGGTGGGGGAGAGTTCATGGAGGAGGAGGGGCGTCCCCCCCCCCTCCTTATATAGCGGCAAGGGGAGGGTTATCCCTCCCCTGTACCACGTGTGAAGGGGGCGCGTCGGCGCCCCCTTCCTTGACTGGCTGCGGCAAGGTTGCCGCAGCCGTCAAGAATGGCGGAGGAAGGGGCGGCGCCCCCCCTTCCTCCGTCAACAATGGCGGATCCTCACGTGGTGAGGATCCGCCATGGGAACAGGGCATCACATTTCTTCCCTCCTTATAAAAATTTCGGCCTCGAAATTGGTGTATCACATAACATTTAAAATCCAAAGCTTTATCATATGATTAATCTTCTTTACATATGTTAAGTTACAAACAATTGAGGATATTTTTCTTTAATTTCTTCCTCAAGCTCCCAAGTAGCTTCCCTCTCAGAATGGTTACTCCTTTGAACCTTGACATAAGGAATACTACGCCATCTTAAAACTTGATCCTTGCGGTCCACAATACGCACAGGATGCTCCTCATACGTTAGATCCTTCCTTAACTGCATGGGCTCAAACTGTATCACATGGCTGGGGTCAGAAATGTACTTTCTCAACATAGATACATGAAATACATTGTGTACCCCAGAGAGTGCCGGAGGTAATGCCAAGCTATAAGCTACCTCCCCTACTTTGCTCAGAATTTCAAATGGTCCAATGTATCGTGGACTCAGTTTACCTCTAATCCCAAATCTCATCACATTTTTGGTTGGTGATATCTTCAAGAAGACATGATCTCCAATTTGAAATTCTAGCTCCCTTCTCCTCACATCAGCATAGCTCTTTTGTCGGCTCTGAGCTGTGCGGAGTCGTCCCTTGATCAGTTGTACCTTTTCTACTGTCTGTCGAATCAGCTTAGGGCCCAACAATTTTCTCTCCCCCACATCATCCCAACATAAGGGAGATCTGCATTTTCTACCATACAAGGCCTCAAATGGAGCCATCTGGATACTGGCCTGGTAGCTATTATTGTAAGCAAATTCCACCAAAGATAAGTGGTTATCCCAAGCACCACCCAGGTCCATCACACAGGCTCGCAACATGTCCTCCAGGGTCTGTATGGTTCTCTCAGACTGCCCATCTGTCTGGGGATAGAAGGCTGTGCTGAAGTTCAATTTGGTCCCCAGAGCTCTATGAAGACTCTTCCAGAATTGGGACACAAACCTAGTATCCCTATCTGATACAATAGATACGGGAATATCATGAAGCTTTACAATTTGCTCAATATACATGTTGGCCAATCTCTCACTAGAGATCCCAACTCTGAATGGCAGGAAATGGGCTGACTTCGTTAATCTGTCTACAATGACCCATACCGCATCATTGTTCTGAGGGGTCTTAGGCAGACCAGTCACGAAGTCCATAGTGATCTTCTCCCATTTCCATTGTGGAATCATCAGAGATTGAAGGGGTCCCGCAGGCTTTTGATGCTCAGCCTTCACTTGCTGACATACCAAACACTTGGCTACGTATTGAGCAATCTCGTTCTTCATTCCTTTCCACCAGAAGTTTTCCTTTAGGTCTTTGTACATCTTGGTACCTCCGGGGTGCACCGTGTAAGGAGAATAGTGGGCCTCCTTCAAAATCTCTGCTCTTAGTTCCATCACATTTGGCACACAGAGCCTGCCATTAAATCTCAGGGATTCATCCTCCATTATAGCAAATTCATTTTGAATCCCTGACTTCACTGCTTCTTTAATCTTTTGCAAGTCCAAGTCTTCTTTCTGGGAGGACTTGATCCTGTCTAACAGAGTTGGTTGGAGTACAAGTGTTGCTACAAGTCCATCGGGCCGTTGTACTCGCAATCCAACCTCCAGCTTCTCAAGATCCCTCCGGATGTGAGGCTGAGAGGTGATCATAGAAGCTAACTCCGAGGAGGATTTCCTACTCAGAGCATCCGCTACCACATTGGCCTTCCCTGGATGATAGTGCAGGTTCAGGTCATAATCTTTTAGTAGCTCCATCCATCTCCTTTGTCTTAAGTTTAACTCCTTCTGAGTGAAGATGTACTTCAGACTTTTGTGGTCTGTGTACACATCACATGTCTCTCCATACAGATAATGCCGCCAGATCTTTAAGGCAAAAATCACAGCAGCCAACTCCAGGTCATGAGTAGGATAATTTTGCTCGTATGGCTTTAGCTGTCTGGAGGCATAAGCTATCACCTTCTCATTTTGCATCAGAACACATCCCAATCCCTTCCGAGAAGCATCCGTGTATAGAGTAAATCCTCCAGATCCTAACGGAAGGGTAAGGACGGGGGCTGACACTAGGCGTTGTTTCAGCTCCTGAAAACTTTTCTCACACTCCTCAGTCCAGTCAAACTTCGCTTGCTTTTGGGTCAAGCGAGTCAGGGGTAGAGCAATGCGAGAAAAGCCCTCCACGAATCTGCGGTAATATCCTGCCAGCCCTACGAAGCTTCTGACTTCAGATACATTGGAAGGTCGACTCCAATTTACGACCGCCTCAATCTTCTTTGGGTCCACAGTTATGCCATTTTTAGATATTA
Source organism: Calamus simplicifolius (assembly GCA_900491605.1). Lineage (NCBI taxonomy): Eukaryota > Viridiplantae > Streptophyta > Magnoliopsida > Arecales > Arecaceae > Calamus > Calamus simplicifolius. Next base: position 1,387,053 of record UESW01003889.1, read on the forward strand.
CGTGACCCAAGAATGATACTTGGCTCAACCAGAAATCATATTTCTGCAACTTGGCATAAAGCTTTTTCTCTCGAAGGGTTTGCAGAACAATCCTCAGGTGGTCCATATGTTCCTCCTGGCTTTTTGAATACACCAGGATGTCATCAATGAACACCACCACAAACTGGTCTAAGTATGGCTTAAAGATTCTGTTCATCAAGTCCATGAATGCTGCCGGGGCATTAGTTAACCCAAACGGCATCACCAAGAACTCGTAGTGGCCATACCTAGTCCTGAATGATGTCTTAGGCACATCTCCAGCCTGGACCTTGAGTTGATGGTATCCTGACCGAAGGTCAATCTTTGAGAATACCCGAGCTCCTTGGAGTTGATCGAACAGATCATCGATCCTCGGCAAGGGATACTTGTTCCGCACTGTTACCTTATTGATTTCTCGGTAATCAATGCAGAGCCGAAGACTCCCATCCTTCTTTTTGACAAATAATACTGGAGCACCCCAAGGAGAGACACTCGGTCTGATAAATCCTCGGTCTAGGAGCTCTTGCAATTGGTTCTTCAACTCTTTTAGTTCAGCTGGGGCCATACGATAAGGGGCCTTGGATATAGGTCCAGTGCCAGGGACCAAATCAATGGTGAACTCCACTTCCCGGTCTGGAGGCAATTCGGTCAAATCATCCGGGAAGACGTCAGGAAACTCCATAGCCACTGGAATATCCTTCAATTTCACCTCTTCCTGCTGAAGGTCCTTGACCACAGCAAGAAACCCTTGTCCACCCTTCATCAAGTATTTGGCAGCCCGCAGTGCTGATACAAACACTGAAGCCAGGTGTTCCTGGCTTCCAGTAAAACTGAATTCAGGCTGATTAGGGATTTTGAAGATCACCATTTTCCTGAAACAGTCTACCGAAGCATGATAGGAGGCCAACCAGTCCATCCCAAAGATAACATCAAAGGACTTTAGTGGAAGGACGATTAGATCAGCCTCCAGCCTCTTGTCGCCCACGTTGATCTGGCAGGATCTGCATACAGACTCCACCCTCATAACATCTCCATTTGGGAATGCAATGAGAAACTCTTGCTCTAGGGGAACGGGTGTCAATGATGCATTATTGGCAAGATAAACATCAGATATAAACGAATGTGTGGCACCCGGATCTACTAAAGTCTGAGCATAAGTGTTGCCTACTTTAATTGTCCCTGATCACAAAGTTTAGTTGTCTTAGATGTCATATAGCGGATCCTATTTATCCTTCATGATTAATGCATTATACCGCATATGAACCAAATAATCTTAAAGGGTACTTAGGTAATAGGTATACCTGCCACAACGGAGTTAGAAGAGGCAGCATCCTGTTGGGTGAGGGTGAAGACCCTTCCCTGGGTCCTCGGCTGCTGCGGCTGGTTCATCCCAAGATTTGGAGAAGACAGCTGCTCCCTCCGAAGGGGACAAGTGGCCATCTTGTGATCCACTTTCCCACATATGAAGCAGGCACCTCTCGGCCCACGGCACTGCCTGCCCGGGTGGAAGTTCCCGCAGTGAGGGCAACGGGTCTCCTTACCCTTCGGTCCTGTGGGGGGCTGATATGTATCTTTCTTCTTAGCCTGCCCCGAAGACTGGCCCGAAGGAGACCCCTTCCTCTTCCTTTTTAGCTCCCACTCCTTCTGGTTCCTATTCACGTCTCTTTCGATTACCAGGGCTTTACTCACCACAGCACTATATGTGGAGAGTTCAAATGCATTGACTGCTTGCCTCAGTTTGGGTCGCAGTCCTTCAGTAAACCTGGTGATCTTGGCTCTCTCAGTGGTCACTATTTCCGGAGCAAACCGAGCTAGCCTAGTGAACTCGGCTTCGTACTGGGCCACAGAGAGATTCTTCTGTTCCAGCTCCAGAAACTCAGACTCCATCTGTCTTTGCACACTACTAGGAAAGTATTTGTTGAAAAAGGCCTCCTTGAACTCCCTCCAGGAAACAGCTTGTCCACCCAATCGCTGCTCCATATGCAACCACCAATCATATGCCTCCCCTTGAAGGAGATAGGTGGCAAATCTAATCCGCTCCTCCTCATGGCTACCATGGGCCATGAAGGCCTTCTCCATCTCCCTCATCCATCCCTCAGCATCGGCAGGGTTAGTAGATCCACAAAAGGGAGCAGGGGCCAAGCTCTTGAACTCAGCAAAGCTCCGGCCCCCTCCCTGCCAGGGCTGGAATGGAGCCGACTGAGCAGGCTGCGGAGCAGGAGAGGCAGGCCGAGCAGGCTGGATTTGCTGAATCTGTTGCTGCATGGCTTGCATAGCCTGCGATATTCCCGCCAGAGTCTGAAGCAACTGGGCTTGAAATTGTGGTTGCTCATTGTTAGCTAAATTAACGGAACCAGAGCCTCCGGAAGCTTGCCGGCCTCCCTGCTGGCCCGAGTCACCAGCCTGGGAGTTCCCAATGGGCCGTAGACTCCTAGTGCGACGTGGCATCCTTAACTCCTGCCAGAGTTAGGTCCCAGTCAATAACCTTATAAACCACAAAATTCAGGCTATAAATTTTTTTTTTTTTTTTTTAATAAAGTTATTACCCTCCCAATGTAATCCTAATGTTCTGCCTAGTGTCATCCTATGTTTGTCCCTAAGGTCAAACCTAGGCTCTGATACCACACTTTCTCCATCACTTTTCTTCTTTGATTTTCTCACTACCATTTTTGCTCCATGTTTTAGCTAAAGAATCCAGCGGAGCTGCAGAGGAACGTGGTCACTGCCGATACGTTTAGTGTCCCGGTTCGTAGTTTTTGTTCCCTAGCTTGATTGGGCTGAAGCTTTGTTTCAGTTCATTTTTTTTTCTCCTTTATTTTATTTTATTTTTTTATGCATATATATAGAGTGGAGGGGGGAGGGAGTCCGGTGAGTGATCTGTGGGGTGCGAAGCAGGCTAAGTACTTCCATGGATGCAACAATGTGAGCAGTGAATTCCAGAGTATGTGTTAACATTTAAAAAAAAAAATGGAATTTTGTTAGCTGGAAAATGTAATCGAAAAGCAAAGATTACTTGGAAATCGAATATGATTTTGAGGTTTATGATTTGTTTTGGTTGAGTTTTTGGTTTTAAATCATATTATTGATTCATTTTTATTCTATTTAATTGTAATTTTTTTCGCGGCAGCATTGTTGTTAGTTGATTTCAATTGTTTTACGGAAGCTGAAGCTATCACTCAAGGATTAAACCAGCAGCGAACAGGGGTGAGATTTTTGATGTTGCTCTTCTAGCTGTCCTCCCAAGATCCAACAATGTGGAAATGAACTCAAATATCTCCCTTGCCCGTGAAGTTAAATTCCCACAATTTTCTTTTTCTTTTTTTCTTTTCCTTTAGGAGGCCATCTGAAAAGTCTTTCATGTCACTTTGTTTCTTCTGAAGACATGCTGGTTCGGTTCCACAACATTCTGTTTTTGAACTATAATGTGCCTTGTTCTTGAGAACTATATAATGCTATTCATAAGGTGAAGTCAGTAGATATTATTGTATAAGATGATTTGGTAAATTTCATAAAATTTTGATTAGTTTTATTGGAAGAGTTTTGACCTTGTCTTTGTATTAGGTTTCTAATGAGCATTTTTGATGAAATATTCAGTAGTCAAGCTATCATTTCAGATGGGATGATCTAGTTAGTATCTAAGCGTCTAGTTTTAGTAGTTTGAAAAGCAAAATTTAGCAAGGAACCATTCCGTACAAAATAAAAATGGCGGTTACTTGTGAATATTTGGACCTATATTAAGTGAGATATCTCCCATCTTGCTCGTTGGACGTTGGGCCCCATAGATCAAAGGCGCATTTATGGAACTAAAATATACTTTTGATACTAAAGCTCTCACCAAAAGATTTATTCAAAGTTAACAGCATAAAGAAGAACCTAACAAGTCTTCAAAATAAGACATCATATTTTATTCTAAAAATTCAAGGACTATATGATCATCTCAATTGAAGATGAAAGTTGAGACTATTAGCATTCTACTGTGCATTTGCATGTACCCAAAAAGTGGTTGCAATGTCCTCCTTGGCATTTCTTATCGGTAAAGCATGGGCTTTTAAACTCCTGGCTTTTATACTCACAAGTTGCTGCTCGAACTATCATTATTTCCATTTCAGTTAAAAGAAAACATATTAATATGGTTAAAAATTAGTCAATTAGATATATAAAGTCTTCAAATATATATATATATATATATATACTTGAAATCAAGAAAAGAAACTACAATTAGATATTAAAATATATATATAAAAGAAGATGATGGAGAATAAGGGAAAGATAAGAACCAAAGGCCATGCCGAAGAATAAGAGCAAAAAGAGCATTCCATTGCAATATACTAGTTAACACAAAATTTGCAAAGAGAGCAGATAGATGAGACAAGAAAAAAAAAAAAAACCCAATACCATATATATAGGCAGACGTATGGGTGAAAACTAAAATAAATTTTTATAAGTAATAGTAATAATACTAAATATAGTGGTAATGATTATAATAATTATTATTATTACTCTTGATCGATGAATCTTTTCAGATTCAATGCATTTTTTCAGATTTGCTGTTTAATGATAAATCTCTTCAGATTTAGTGCGTCCTTCATATTCGGAGCTAATTTAATTTTTTTATAAAAAATAATATAATTATATATTTTTTTATTTTAGATGTAATTAAGTATTTAAGTCTTAATATTCAGAGATTGTCTTCTTAATTTGTGTAGAGGTAGTTTCCGCGTAAGCATTTAAGTCCTAATTTCTAGAGATTGTTCCCTTGATTTGTGTAGAGGTAATTTCCTACATTCTGGTTACTCGGATTTGGAGCTATCAACTTGCCTTTCGCATCCCCAACCTCTATTCGATTTGCTGATTCCCATCTTGCTTAAGGGCCCCACAGATCAAAGGCACGTTCATGGAACTAAAATATACCTTTGATCCTGAAGCTCTCATTCGAAATTTGTTTGGACCTTTAAAATTTTAATTATTATACTTTAATCTTTTATATTTTAAAAATATTGTATTTCAAACATATGAGTATACTAAGTCGGTTAAAATTTATGGAATAACTTATGTGCCATTTTTAATATGAATACAGGAATTGATTGTTTCCATCAATTTACCTAATCTATGTAATAATTGTTGGGAATGCAGTAACTTTTAAAGCATAAGATCCTAAATTTTACTTAAAATTTATTTTCATTTTCAAATTTCCAATGATTACACTTTAATATATCTCATATTTTAAAAATATTATATTTTAGACATCGGTTAAAATTGATAGAATAGCTTACCTATTCCATACATGAAGTAATTGATTCAATCAATTTTACTTAACCTATATATCAAGATGTTAGGAATGAATTACTCCATGTATATAATAGGTAAGCTATTCTATACATGGAGTAATTGATTCAATCAATTTTACTTAACCTATATATCAAGATGTTAGGAATGAATTACTCCATGTATATAATAGGTAAGCTATTCTATACATGGAGTAATTGATTCAATCAATTTTACTTAACCTATATATCAAGATGTTAGGAATGCAATATCCTTAAAATATGATGGATTAAATTGTAGCAATTGAAAGTAAGACCAAAGTATATTTTTACCAAAAATATATATATGAATACTATATGGGAAATATATATATATATATATATGGTTTATTCATGTATCATTGGAGAAAAAAACATTCTTATATTCATAAAATTTATTCAATTAAGAATATTTCTGACAGCCATTATAAGTGATTTAATGGACCATTTTAGTTAGCATGACAAATGTGAATAATGTTGAAATAGCATATATGGCATTAAGACTAGTGAAGGATAAAAAAATTGAGAGTAAAAATGCTATTTTTTCCACCTCTCACCTCTATGTCTATGCAAATTCTCTCACCACTACTATTTTTTCACCTTCTATCACTGTTAGAATGATCCGTTATGTCACCATTGATGGCTATAAAAAATCTATTTAGTTAAATAATTTTTAATGAGTTGATATACTTTATAAAAAAATCAATGAAAAATCCTTTCATATGCTTCTGATATAATTATTCAAAAAAAGAAAAAATTAGCTGAGGATTAATTACTATAAAATTACAAGGTGAGATATTTACTCCTTCATCCTCCAACTGCCGTTCGCCTCTCAACTTCCCAACCAATGGAAACGGGTGAGAGTTTTTTATTTAATACAAAGATATATTAACATCACAAGAAACGGTACCAATGCCTTTTTAAGTTTGCTTGTGAGAAATGTTTTCTATTTTTTCTTGAAAAAATTTAAATATTTTTTAAAGCTGTATTTGATGTGTGGACGCAAGTTAAGGAAATCCAAAATCTTATAAGCTCAAATCTAATATATTTAATAAATAAAATAAAAATTTTAAATAAAATCTAAAAGTTTATTAAAGAAATAAACTGATATGATTAATATTATTAATTTATTTAAACATGCCTTATTAGATTGAATGAGCTAAATAAATTGAGTGATTTTTTAATGAATTACATGAATTTAAAATAGTTTAAATATATCGAATTAAATATGTTAAGTAGGATTTGAAAGATTAATAGGATCTTAAATAAGTTAAATCGATCAAGTTAACTCAATTATTAAATGGATTGAAATATGTTAAACAAATCAGAGATGTAAAACATAACATTCAATCGTGGGCACTCATTGTGCAACAACGTCCATTCTCTCTATCTCCAAACTCTTTATCCAAGAGATAACCAACGCATTCGGTGGATTTTGGAGCCATTAATTCTTGAGAAGGCTTGATCTGCTACATGACTCATAGACAAAAGCAAATAATGAGCATATTATTATGGCTCGCATTTGCACATTATTGTAGAGTAGTGTGTGTTCATGGATTAGTCTAGTTTACAAACCATGTGATAGGCCAGATTTACTAAAATGTTAGAAAGAGAACTTTTGAAAATAAAATGTTAAGTGATGTGGCTAATAAAAGTCACAGGGGTAATTATGGCAAAATTAACCACGTAACATGGACCTTCATGCCCAGGCGGCCCCGATCTTCTCATGTCAGACCCGTCAGCCCCGGTTTCTCCAGTTGTGCCGAGGCGGCCCCGACCTTCTCAGATCAACCCCGTCAGCCCTGGCTTCTCCAGTTCATGCCGAGACGGCCCCGACCTTCTTAGGCCGGCCCCATCAGCCTCGACTTCTTCAGTTCATGCCAAGATGGCCCCGACCTTCTTAGGCCGGCCCCGTCAGCCCCGGTTTCTCCAATTCATGCCGAGGTGGCCCCGACCTTCTCAGGACGGCCCCGTCAGCCCTGGCTTCTTCGGTTCGTGCCGAGGCGGCCCTGACCTTCTCAGGTCGGCCCTGTCAGCCTCAACTTCTCTGGTTTGTGCCGAGGCGGCCCCGACCTTCTCAGGTCGGCCCCGTCAGACCCGGCTTCTTCAGTTCATGCCAAGACGGCCCCAACCTTCTCAGGTCGGCCCCGTCAGCCCCGGCTTCTCTGGTTCGTGCCGAGGCGGCCCTGACCTTCTCAGGTCGACCCCGTCAGCCCCGGCTTCTCCGATTCGTGCCGAGGCGGCCCCGACCTTCTCAGGCCGGTCCCATCAGCCCTGGCTTCCCTAGTTCATGCCGAAGCGGCCCTGACCTTTTCAGGTCGGCCCCTTAGCCCCGGCTTCTCTAGTTATGCCGAGGAGGCCCCGACCTTCTTAGATCGGCCCCGTCAACCCCAGCTTCTTCAGTTCGTGCCGAGGTGGCCCCGACCTTCTCAGGTTGGCCCCATCAGCCCCGGCTTCTCCAGTCCGTGCCGGGGCAGCCCCGACCTTCTTAGGTTGGCCCTGCACATGCCAAAACTACCGACCTTCTGACTTGCTCAAACTGGCACTTCTTGACCATGCCATTGATGGGACCAGGCCCACCTACCGACTGGCCCTACCGACTGATGGGACTTGGCCCACCAACTGTTGGCCTCCCCTCTCCGATGGGACGAGACCCACCAATCAGCCCGAATTCACGTAATACCCACGTGTCCCGCAGACATTCCTCCCTCACTGAATGTCATGCGGCTAACCCCCATGCGGGCTTCAACTGCCTATAAAAGGGGAAATACATGAAAGATTCAGGTACACGAACTTAAGCGCTCTCTTACTCTGCTACCCCAGGGAAGTTCTGTCTCTAAAGAGCTTTCTCTGCCCTACAGAGCTCTCTCGAGCTCTTCCTCGGCTGTGACCTTGATCACTGACTTGGGCGTCGGAGGGTCTCCACCGTAGGATCCCTCTGGTCTTGGAACTTCTTGCAGGTGATTCGGCTGGGTGATAATCTCATCGACAACCAAATCAGTTAACCCGGTGCTCAACTCTTGTGATCGGGCGTCATCAGATTGGCGCGCCAGGTAGGGGCTTAGCAAGGAAGAGAAAGGAAGATACCTCATTCTCCCTCTCTCAGCGATGGTGATGATGCGGGCTCAAGATGCTTCTATCAGTTGCCCTGGGGGGCATCCCCCAGCTAGGCAGCAGGACGCAACCCCCTGCTGCCAACCCCCCTGTCGCCTGCCCACCACCAGATGCGACTGTCCCAGCTGATCAGCTGGCGGCCCTTACTTAACAAGTCCAAACTCTCACCGCCATGGTCCATGGACTTCAGCAGCAGCAGTCCGTGGCCACCCAGCACCAGACCGCTCCCCCTGCTAGCCAGCAGTCTACTAGGGGAGGCTCTCCCCTGAGAGAGGTCGTCGTCACTGGGCTTCCCCTAGGAGGCCCCATCGTGAGCCCCTCAAGCGGCCATGATCCCCCGATTACGGCCCGGAAGAGCCGCGATCCCTCGGTGATGGCCCAAGCAGGCCTCCACCGGAGCCGTGGTACCAGGAGGAGCCGAAGCGGAAGTCTCATATGCCTCATCCTTCTCCATCTTCTTCTTCTTCCTCATCCTCCGAGTCACTCAAGAGGACCCCTACAATCAATCGCCAGGCGAAGGATCGCCTGGATGAATACCATCGGCGACTGGACGAGCTTACCAGGAGAATCAACAACCAGCCGGAGGAAGAGTATGCCACTCTTCCTCCCTACACCCGCTGGATATTGGAGGAGCCCGTACCCTCCAGATTTCATTTTTCTCAAATAGATCCGTATGATGGTACGATAGTTCCTCTCGATCATCTTGAGAGCTATAAGGCCATGATGCAAGTCCAGGGAGCAACGGACGCCCTGCTGTGCAAGGCTTTCCCTGCCACTCTATGGAAAGCTACTCGTGCCTGGCACTCGCGCCTGTCCCCTCACAGCATCGATTCCTTTCGAGAGCTGGAAAGGGCCTTTTTGGCACATTTTGATGCTTGCCGATGGATCCCGAGGGTCGCTGACAGCCTCTTTTCCGTACGTCAGAAGGAGGGGAAGTCACTGCGGGATTTCGTGGCCCAGTTCAAGACCACCGCCCTCGAAGTCTATCACCTGGACAACGTGGTGGTGACATTAGCTCTGAAGCGGGGGCTCCTCCCATCCCACTTCACCTTCTCTCTAGATAAAAATCCCCTGGGCTCCTACTCTGACATCCTCCTTCGAGCCCAGAAGTACATCCTTGCGGATGAGGCCGACCTCACTCGCCGAGAGTCCTCGAGAGGATCCAGCCACAAGCCTGCTCGCCCAGAGCCAAATGGGCCTTCTCGCCCCGACGGCCCGAACCGTCCTGCCGGTCGGATCGTGAACGTCGAAGCCTCACCCCTCGGGAGGGCGAGCTCATACCCCTTCTTGCTCCTCGCTCTCATATCCTCATGGAGATTGAGGGTGAGCCTTACCTCCAACAACCTCCTCCCGTGAAGAAGGGCACCCTTCGAGACAAAAGCCGCTACTGTCGTTTCCACTGGGATTACGGCCATGACACCGACAGTTGTTACCATCCAAAGTGTGCTATCGAGGAGCTCATCCAGCGGGGCTACCTTGGCAAGTATGTCTAGAAGGCACCACCGCCACTGTCGGCCCTCATGAGGCCCCCGCCTGCCTAGGCCGCCGTCGACAATACCCCTACGGAGCGGACGGTCGGGATGGTGTCTTGGGGAGCAACTCCTTCATCCAAGCGACCGAGAGGGGAGGACGCACCAGATAATGTAATTCCTAGGGGAAGGTCAGCAGTTGTCAAAATGTAAACAATGAAGGTATCGTCGTCTCCATGACGATCGCTAAGCACCCTGTAAAAAGGATATTAGTTGATAGTGGCAGGTCGGCTGACATCCTTACCTATGATGCATTTGTTCGGATGGGATTATCTTTTGACTCTCTTCAGCCCGTGGCGGCCTCTCTGGTCGGGTTTACTAGGGTTCAGTAAGGGTCGAGGGTGAAATATCCTTGCCTGTGACGGTCGAAAAACTGCCATGCCAGAGCACAGTCATCATGAAGTTTTTGGTCGTACGGGTTCCTCTGGCATACAATGCCATCCTCGAACGACTGGGTCTAAATTTGTTGGATGCAGTCATCTCCACCCGGCGTTTGTGTAGGGTTACGGAATAGAAAATCCCAATCTAATTGGAATAAAATGGTAGCGGAAACAAAATAAATCTATTCCATAACCCATCAAGGATCACATGCATTTCATAAAAATGAAAGAAGGATAAACAAAATTATTACCTTTTGTTGATCAGTATGTAATCCGTCTGTTCTTGTGTTGGGTTTGCTCGGATCTTCAAAGGTGCTGCCTTTCAGAAAGACAACCACCCTCTACAAGTATCCACACACGAACGGACACCAAAATAGTTTTGAATGCTAGTTCAACAAGTCCATTTTTCACAAAAATGAACCATCGTTTTCAACTCTCTGCTTATCTATTTTAAGGCAAAAGGCACGACCCTTCAAATGCCCCAACATACACGACCTTTCAAATGCCCAATGAACTTTAAAACGTATATATCATATATATATATATATATATATATATATATATACAAGTATGCTAGGGATTTTAGGTTAACTAGGATTTTAATTGATATTTATTTAAAACACTTTTAAATAATGACAATTTAAATCTTTGTCCTTACCAAATAAGGAATATATATTTTTAACCAAAAAACCTTTATGGATTATTTTCTTATCCAATAAGGAAATATAACAATTAATTACTTGTCATAATTTAAATTACAAATTTAAATTTTCTCAAAATTAAACTCGAATCTAAATAACAACTAATTATTATTTGTAATTTAAAATAATCTCATCATTTTAAATTACTATAAAGAGTAACAAACCGTAACTATTATTGTCCGTTCTTAGTGTGCGACCCTATAGGTTCAATTAACGTTGGCAGTAGGCCTAAATCACATTTTGATCCTACAAGTCATAAGCGGCCTCTACTAAGACATTATGACTATCCAAGTTAAATGAAAAGCTCACGTTCCGAGACAACCTTAAAGTAGCTAATGACATAATCTTTTTGTCACATGATATTTTGATAGAATATAAGGCATGAAAAAAGTCAACCTTATATCGCTCTATCTTTAATTTTCGAAACCCAATTAGACTGACTAAACAAATGATATTGATCTCCATCAATTCATTTGAGCACGACCATGCATTTCTTAGTCTCAATCATCGAGGGGCCCAGAGATATCTCTCTTATAATAAGAGGGACAAATTCCATCTTAATCACTCATATCTCACTACATGATTCTTATTGTGTTCAAGCATAATCTTTATAATCATCCGGTTAAAGACAACATTTGATTATGTCAAAACATAATATTCCTCATGTTGAGAACTATAGCAATCTCGGGTCTAAGGATTTAATGACACAACTACTAGAGATTAACTTATGACTTTGATCCATGTATTAATCTCAAGGCGGGTCTTGTCCAATATTTATTCTCAATAAATACATATAAATTTGATTTGTATCTCATACACATATTCATCCCATGAATATCAATCAAATTTCATACTAATCTTAATTTATTGTTATTCTCACAACAATAACCGATTAGGAACATTTAGAACAATTCATAATATTATTCAAGGATATTATTATATAATAAATATGCAAATTATGATAATAGTAAATGCTCATAAATATTCAAAATACCATATCCATACAATAGGCCTAGGGCACTATTACTAATAATCTCCCACTTGCACTAGGCCCACTCATCAATGTATCTAATACCTATGAACCTAGCATGACGATCATGCTTTGCTTGTGGTAGAGGCTTAGTCAATGATCAGCAACATTGTCATCTGTTGGAACTCTGCATATTTTTACGTCACTCTCTCAATGATTTTTGAATGAGATGATAACGCCTAAGAATGTGTTTGGATCGCTGATGTGACCTAGGTTCTTTTACTTGTGTGACAGCACCATTATTGTCACAATGAACATCAACAGGATTTGTGATGCTAGGAACCACTCCAAGGTCAGTAATGAACTTCTTGATCCAAACTGCTTCCTTTGTTGCATCAGATGCTGCTATGTATTCAGCTTCAGTTGTAGAATCAGCAATAGTGCTTTGCTTCGAACTTTTCCAGCTAACAGCACCACCATTAAACAAAACACATATCCTGACTGCAATCGAAATCATCTTTGTCAGATTGAAAGCTTGCATCTGTGTAACCACTTACAACTAGATCATCTTCCAATCCGCCATACACCAAGAACATATCTTTAGATCTTCTCAGATACTTAAGAATATTCTTGACCGTCGTCCAGTGACTCTCACCGGGATCTGACTGGTATCTACTCGTTATGCTTAAAGCATAAGAGACATCTGGTCTAGTGCACAACATAGCATACATGATAGATCCTATTGCTGAAGCATAAGGAATCTTACTCATGCGCTCTCGCTCATCTTTTGTGTTAGGACACTGAGATTTGCTAAGTGTAATACCATGAGACATAGGCAAGTATCCTCTCTTGAAATCTTGCATACTTAACCTTTTCAGTACTTTGTCTATGTAAGTACTTTGACTTAGACCAATCAGCCTCTTAGATCTATCTATAGATCTTTATCCCTAGGATATAGGCAGCTTCGCCTAAGTCTTTCATTAAGAAACATTTCCCTAACCAAGACTTGATACTCTGCAAGGTAGGGATATCATTCCCAATGAGTAAAATGTCATCAACATATAAGACCAGAAATACAATGGCGCTCCCACTAACTTTCTTGTAAACACAAGGTTCATCTTCATTTTTGATAAATCCAAACTCTTTGACTGATTCATCAAAATGAAGATTCCAACTCCGAGAAGCCTACTTCAAACCATAAATGGATCTTTGAAGCTTGCATACTTTACTAGAATTCTCAGGTTGTACAAAACCCTCAGGTTGTGTCATGTACACATCCTCAAGTAAGTTTCCATTAAGAAACGTAGTTTTAACATCCATTTGCCAAATCTCATAGTCATAATATGCAGCAATGGCAATGAGAATTCTAATAGACTTATGCATGCTATAGGTGAAAAAGTTTCATCATAGTCTATGCCATGAGTTTGTTTGAAACCTTTTGCAACTAGCCTTGCTTTGTAAGTATGCACTTTACCATCCATGTCAGTTTTCTTTTTGAAAACCCATTTGCACCCAATAGTCTTTGTACCTTTAGGTGGCTCAATCAAGGTCCATACCTGATTATCATGCATGGATTGGATTTTAGACTTCATGGCCTCTAACCATTTCTCAGAGTATGGATCTAACATAGCCTCTTTATAGGTAGTAGGTCATTTTGATCCACTAACAATACATCATGATTATCAGTCACAAGAAATCCATATCTCTCGGGCTCATGACGTATCCTATCAGATCTACGTAATTTTTATGCTACAGGTGTTGTGTCAACAATGGTTTGTTGACTTTGAGCATCCACAGGCGTTCAATGTTATCTTGTGGTTCTTGAATTTTTCGAGTTGTACCTTGCTCCCACTGGTTCCTTTAGAAATAAATTCCTTTCTAGAAAGATACCATTCCGAGCAACAAACACTTTGTTCTCAATGGATTGTAAAAGTAGTATCCTTTAGTCTCTTTAGATATCCCATAAAAAAAACATTTGTCAGACTTGGGTTCAGCTTATTTGAAACTTGACGTTTTACATAAGCTTCACAACCCCAAATCTTAAGAAAAGACAAACTAGGCTTTTTACCAGTCCACATCTCATATGATGTCTTTTCAACCACTTTGGTTGGAACTCGATTTAGTGTGAATGCAGCTGTTTCAAGTGCATAACCCCAAAAGGTAAGTGGAAGATCCGTTAGACTCATCATAGATCGAACCATATCTAATAAAGTTCGATTCCTTCTTTCAGACACACCATTCCATTGTGGTATTCCAGGAGGAGTTAGTTGTGGAATGATTCCACAACTTCTAAGATGGTCATAAAAATCTCGGCTCAAATATTCTCCACCTCGATCAGATCGAAGTGCCTTGATTGTCTTGCCAAGTTGGTTTTGTACTTCATTTTGAAAAGTTTTGAACATTTCAAATGATTCAGATTTGTGTCTCATCAAGTAGACATAACCATATCTACTGAAGTCATCAGTAAATGTAATGAAGTACTTGTAACCTCCTCTGGCATCTGAACTTACTGGTCCACATACATCTGTATGTATTAGGCCCAATAATTCATTGGCCCTTTCACTATGTCCAGTAAAGGGATCCTTTGTCATCTTACCCAATAGACAAGATTCACATGTATCATATGATTCAAAATCAAATGAGTTCAAAAGTCCATCTTGATGGAGTTTTGATATGCATTTCTCATTTATATGGCCAAGTCGACAATGCCAAAGATAGGTTGAATTTAAGTCATTGGACTTAAATTTCTTGGTAGTTATGTTATAGACAGAAGAATTGTTGGATTTTTGAAGATTCAAAACATAAAGACCATCTAGTAATTCAGCATTTGCATAGAACATATCTTTATATAAATGGAGCAATTATTCTTAATAATAAAAGAAAAACCATCATTATCCAAACAAGAAACTAAAATAATATTCCTACACATTGTAGGAACATAAAAGCAATTGTTCAAAACTAACAAAGCCCACTGGCAAAGAAAGTTCGTAACTTCCTATAGCTAAAGCAGCAACTTTTGCTCCATTGCCTACTCGAAGATCAACTTCGCCCTTCTTCAGTTATCTACTCCTTTTAAGCCCCTGCACATTTGTGCAAATGTGAGATCCACATCCAGTATCTAATACCCATGAACTAGAAGGAGAGAAATTAATCTCTATAACATAAATACCTAAAGAACCGGCCTCACCAGTCTTCTTCTTCTTCTTTAGATCCTCCAAATACAGCTTGCAGTTTCTCTTCCAATGACCAGGTTCATTGCAAAAGAAATAGACACCCTCCTTTGGGCTTTAGCCTTGGGTTTAGAATTGGGCTTGGGTTTAGCATTGGACTTTCCAGCCCTTCCTTACCCTTTCCTTTTCTTTTCTTCATAAGGCCCTTTCCCTTTTGAACCATCAGAACATGGCCAGGCTTGGACTTAATATTCTGTTCAGCAGTTTTAAGCATCGTATGCAGCTCAGAAATTGATTTGTCCATTTCATTCATGTTATAGTTCATGATAAACTGGTCATAACTATCAGGAAGTGAATTTAGGATCAAATCTGTTGCCAACTCTTGGCTCAATAGAAATCCAAGCCTATCAAGGTGCTCAATATAGCCTTTCATTTTCAACACATGAGCGCTAACTGAAGCACCCTCAGCCATTTTGCAAGAGTGCAATGCCTTGGTAGTATCATACCTTTCTTGCCTTGCTTGTTGCTGGAACATTTCCTTTAGATTGACAATCATATCATAAGTTCCATGTTTTCAAATCTTTCTGAAGTTCAAACTCATGGTAGCTAGCATCAAGCATGCAGCATCAATAGAGTCATTATGATGCTTCTCATAAGCATTCTTTTCAGCTCTAGAAGCATTATCGGCTGGTTCTTCAGGGTGAGGTTGATCCAGGACATAAAGCTTCCTTTCTTGTTTGAGAACAATTCTTAAATTTTGAAACCAGTCAAGGAAGTTAGTCCCAGTAAGTTTGTCCTTCGCAAGGATTGATCGCAGTGACATAGTAGAATTGTTATCATGGTTGGCCATCTACAATAAATGTAAAGTTTGTTAAGTATTTTGATTATGAAAAACTCCTACTAAATTAACAACCCTCAATAATAAAATCATATTAATTTAGTGAGCTAAGATCCATATTTATACTCAACTTTAAGTCAGCTTTGGCATGACACTTAAAATTAAGTTTTTTAGGTAGGTAACTCTTACCAATTGCAACTCATGCAACTCTTAGAAATTTATGGGATTTTGACATCATATGTCCCGGCATGCTTAAATCTCATCTCATGCCATTAGGCCCAAAACCGTTTTGATAACCTAATTAAGTTAAACCATTTTTAAACATATGGGTAGCACCATTACCCATCTTGTTCACTAATGTAACCTAATGTACTTCTACTTTGGTAGAACCCACATTAAGGTGATAAAAGCCTTGACAAGTGTTTAAATATGGATGGCATGTCAACTTAAAATTTTATGTAAGGGATCTATATAGATTTCATCATGCATTTAGTATCACATACTCATTGATATCATCATACATAGCATCTCATACATGTATATAATAAACGTGTCATAGTATGGCCTTATCAAGATTGATCTTCATAAGCCAATATGAAGATCAATGGTCAATCCTAGGTAATAATGAGCAACACCATAATGTCTACTTGACCATCATCTTGTGCATAGACACCTAGCTCCTCCATCACCATGGTTGGATTGCATGACTTCAAATGGCTTGCTTTGTCTTCTTGTTTTATTATAATAAATAAACAAATACTACTAAAAGTAAAAAAAAATTATAATGAAACAAAATGGCACGCATGTCATATTTAATAATTACAACCCTTGTAAAAGAATAATAAAAACCTGCCAATTATATTGGTCACAAGGCCATACCATGCACCATACAAAGCAACACACCATGCAAAACATATCATGTTATCATATAGCATATACATATTGCATTAAAGAAAATATTTAATAATAGGCATGTTTTAAAATCAATTAAATTTATAAGGCGCTCTGATTAGGTAGTACTGCGGTTCCTAAAATTTGGAGATACAATAAAGTTTCATCCTAAAATTTTATTTTATTGATCTCATCAATAAATTTAAGGCTTACATCCGCACCACCATAAATAGTAATTGATAAATCCTTATTGATATGTGAATTCAGTTCATGTATTAATCTAATTAAAAAAAAACAAAATCATATATCATGTTATTAAACACTTTAATTGCAATATCCCATTCGGATTCTTAATCATATTAACGAATCCTTACAGAAAATAGATTCATCAATTAACACCTTAGAAAACCTATTATCTATATCGTTCGCGCAAATACTAATATCATATATATATATATATACAAGAATGTAAATCATGCCAAGATCATATAATCTTATACATACAATCAAACATGGCAGTTTCAATTTTTATGAAGATGCAAGTGGCTCTGATACCACTGTAGGGTTACGGAATAGAAAATCACAATCTAATTGGAATAAAATGACAGCGGAAACAAAATAAATCTATTTCATAACCAACCAAGGATCACATGCGTTTCATAAAAATGAAAGAAGGATAAACAAAATTATTACCTTTTGTTGATCAGTATGTAATCCGTCTATTCTTGTGTTGGGTTTGCTCGAATCTTCAAAGGTACTGCCTTTCAGAAAGATGACCACCCTCTACAAGTATCCACACACGAACGGACACCAAAATAGTTTTGAATGCTAGTTCAACAAGTCTATTTTTCACAAAAACGAACCATCGTTTTCAACTCTCTACTTATCTATTTTAAGGCAAAAGGCACGACCCTTGAAATGCCCCAATAGACATGACCTTTCAAATGCCCAATAGACATGACCTTTCAAATGCCCAATGAACTTTAAAATGTATATATCATATATACAAGTCTGCTAGGGATTTTTGGTTAACTAGGATTTTAATTGATAGTTATTTAAAACTCTTTTTAAATAATGACAATTAAAATCCTTGTCCTTACCAAATAAGGAATATATATTTTTAACCAAAAAACCTTTATGGATTATTTCCTTATCCAATAAGGAAATATAACAAATTAATTACTTGTCATAATTTAAATTATGAATTTAAATTTTCTCAAAATTAAACTCGAATCTAAATAATAACTAATTATTATTTATAATTTAAAATAATCTCATCATTTTAAATTACTATAGAGAGTAACAAACCGTAACCATTATTGTTCATTCTTAGTGTGCCACCCTATAGGTTCAATTAATGTTGGCATTAGGCCTAAATCATATTTTGATCCTACAAGTCATAAGCGACCTCTAGCAAGACATTATGACTACCCAAGTTAAATGAAAAGCTCACGTTCTGAGACAACCTTAAAGTAGCTAATGACATAATCCTTTTGTCACATGATATCTTGATAGAATATAAGGCATGGAAAAAGTCAACCTTATATTGCTCTATCTTTAATTTCTCGAAACCCAATTAGACTGACTAAACAAATGATATTGATCTCCATCAATTCATTTGAGCACGGCCATGCATTTCTCAGTCTCAATCATCGAGGGGCCCAGAGATATCTCTCTTATAATAAGAGGAACAAATTTCATCTTAATCACTCATATCTCACTACATGATTCTTATTGTGTTCAAGCATAATCTTTATAATCATCCAGTTAAAGACAACATTTGATTATGTCAAAATATAATATTCCTCATGTTGAGAACTATAGCAATCTCAGGTCTAAGGATTTAATGACACAACTACTAGAGATTAACTTATAACTTTGATCCATGTATTAATCTCAAGGCGGGTCTTGTCCAATATTTGTTCTCAACAAATACATATAAATTTGATTTGCATCTCATACACATATTCATCCTATGAATATCAATCAAATTTTATACTAATCTTAATTTATTGTTATTCCCATAATAATAACCGATTAGGGACATTTAGAATAATTTATAATATTATTCAAGGATATTATTATATAATAAACATGCAAATTATGATAATAGTAAATGCTCATAAATATTCAAAATACCATGTCCATACAATAGGCCTAGGGCACTATTACTAACAGTTTGCTCGTACAGTTCCCCACTAGTGGAGGCGTCGGGGAGATGCGGGGCGAGGTTAGCTCGGTCTTACCTTGCTATCACACGGCGTCCAGTCCCCAAGAGGCTGAGTTGGCCTTGGAAGCGCTCGACCCCAGAGAGCTCAGCAAAGGAGGAGAGCCGGCCGAGCGACTCCTAACCTTCCCTCTCGGAGATGACCCGATGAAGACTGTGCGTGTCGGCGGGCTCCTCCCTTCAAAAGATTGGGACCGCCTCCTAGCTTTCCTACAGGCCAATTCAGATATATTTGCCTAGTCGGCATCCGACATGCCCGACATCCCTCCGGAAGTGATCACCCACAAGCTCAATATTGACCCTAAGTGCCGTCCGGTCCATCAAAGGAAGAGAAGCTTCGCTCCTGAACAAAAAAGGGCCATTGAAAAAGAAGTCAACAAGCTACTCAGTGCCGATCATATCCGAGAGGTACATTACCCCAGCTGGCTGGCCAATGTGGTCATGGTGCGGAAGGCAAACGAGAGCTGGAGGATCTGCATCGACTTCACTGACCTGAATAAAGCATGCCTGAAAGATAATTTTCCTCTACCCCGGATCGACTAGCTGGTAGATTCCACTTCCAGCCATGAACTCCTCAGCTTCATGGATACCTTCTCCGGATATAATCAAATAAAGATGGACCCTAGCGATGAGGAGCACAAATCTTTTATGATAGATAAAGGCATTTACTACTACAAGATGATGCCCTTCGGCCTTAAGAACGCAGGGGCGACCTACCAAAGGTTGATGAACAAAGTTTTCCAAAGTCAGTTAGGCCGGAACATAGAGGTGTACGTGGATGATATGTTAACCAAAAGCACCTGCGCCTCCGACCACGTCTCCAACCTAGAAAAAACTTTCAACAACCTCTGTCGTTTCCAAGTTAAGTTGAATACCAAAAAATGTGCCTTCGGCATCACGCAGGCAAATTCTTAGGCTTCATGGTGACCCAGCGAGGGATTGAGGCGAACCTTGAGAAGATCAGCGCCATCCTCGACATGAGGCCACCATCCATCCAAAAGGAGGTGCTAACGATGATGCTTTAGTTGTATCTCTTAATATGAATGACTATGATGTACATCAAATTTTGGTTGATAGTGGAAGCTCTGTTAATGTTTTATACTTTGATGCCTTTATGAGGATGAAATTGAGAGTGGAGAGCCTTCAGACCATAGACCCACCCTAGCGGATTTTACTGGCAACGCGATTATCCTCAAGGGGGTTATCACATTGGTGGTCCAAGCAGGCTCTTAGCCCAGTATGGCCACCATTCACACGGATTTTCTAGTAACCAAGCTTCAGTCTCCCTATAATGCGATCCTCGATTGGCTCGGACCGATGTCCCTCAAGGCTATCATTTCTATCCCTCACCTTGCCATAAAGTTTTCCACCGAGTGGGGAGTGGAAGTTATCCAAGAAAATTAGGCTGTGGCTCGGTACTGCTTCATTGTTGACCTTCAATCTAGAAAGCCCAAGGTTGACGGACTGGATGCTCAGAAGGATTTCACTGAGCAGGAAGGAGAACCAGCCAAGGAGCCAAGGGAGGTACCACTCGACAAAGCTCGACCCAACCGAACCGTAAGGATCGGGTCACAACTAAAAGGAAAGCCTCGGTGAGATTTGATTAAATTTCTATGGAGAAATGCAGATGTCTTCGCTTGGTCTGCTTCAGATATGCTAGGGATTAGCCCAGACATCCTTGTCCATCGTCTTAATGTGGATGAGATATTTTGACCAATCAAACAGAAAAAAAGAAGCTTTGCCCTTGAGCACCAGAAGGCCATTGAAGAGGAGGTTGATAAGCTCATCAAAGCCAACTTCATTTGGGAAGTGGACTATCTTGACTAGTTGTCGAACATTGTCATAGTAAAAAAGTCAAACGCAAATGAAGAATCTACATCAACTTCATGGACCTCAACAATGCTTATCCGAAGGATAATTTTCCTCTGCCTCGAATTGACCAGCTTGTGGATGCTACCTCGAGCCACCAGATGCTGACTTTCATGGATGCTTATTTGGACTATAATCAAATTTGAATGGCACCTGAGGATGAGGAAAAGATCATCTTCATAACCGATTGAGGTATTTATTGTTATCGAGTCATGCATTTTGGTTTGAAAAATGCGAGCACGACATACCAAAGACTGGTTAGTAAGGTCTTCAAGGAACAAATCGATCGAAACATGGAGGTTTATGTTGACAATATGCTAGTTAAGAGCAAGGAGGCATCCCAGCATATTGATGATATTATAGAAAGCTTTGCCATACTCTGGAGGTATTAGATGAAGCTTAATCCAACCAAATGTGCCTTTGGAGTCAACTCTAGAAAGTTCTTGGGATTCATGGTCTCCCAACGAGGCATTGAAGCAAATTTACAAAAAATCTGAGCTTTGCAGCAAATGGCACCTCCAGGGTCGATTAACAAGGTGCAGCACCTTACCGGAAGAATAGCGGCCCTCAACCTCTTTGTTGCTCGATCGACCGAGAGATGTTTGTCCTTCTTCAAGGTACTTCGGTTGGCTAAAAACTTTTAGTAGACTTTGGATTACCAGAAATCCTTCAAAGATCTCAAGAAATACCTCGACTCGCCACCTCTCCTTAATAGTTCGAGGCCTGGAGAGATGCTATACCTATACCTAGCAGTTTTTGAAGGTGCCATCAGGTTTGTGCTAATCTGAGAGGAAGGAAAAATCCAAAAGTTGATTTATTATATCAGCAAAAAACTTCAAGGTGCTGAGATGAGGTATTTCTGAATCAAAAAAGTGGTGCTGGCTCTCATAACATATGTTCGGAAGATGCGGCCTTACTTTCATAGGTACACTGTGACAATCTTGATTGACCAACCTATCAAACCCATCATCATCCGGAGATGTCTGAAAGAATGACCAAATGGGCCATTGAACTAAGTGAGTATGACCTTCGATATCAATCCTGTTTGGCGATTAAAGCACAAATTCTCGCAATTTTCTTCTTGAGTGCACCAATCCTAAGGATGGTTCCACTCAGGATACCTCCGAGCAACCAAAGTCCGATGCTCTAGGGCTTCTCCATGCAGATGGATCATCTAACGCAAATGGCTCTAATGCCGGTTTGGTTCTTACCAGTCCAGACAGTGCGATCTTCGAGTATGGAGTCCATTTCTCCTTCCCAGCCTCCAATAACGAAGCGGACTATGAGGCTCTACTCGTGGACTCCGTATCGCCCATGATCTCAAAGTTAAGAAACTGAATGCTTATACTAACTCTCAATTGATGGCTAGCCATGTGCGGGGAGAGTACAAAGCTTGGGAGCCAAACATAATTCAGTACCTCCAAAAGGTGCGCAATCTGTCCTCCTATTTTTCTAAATTTGAAGTCATCCAGATTTCAAGGGCCGAGAATGCATGCGCTGACCTTTTATCTTGCCTAGAAACCACGAATTCAATGGATCTCGAGCGAAAATTCTACCTGAAAATCTTAGAAAAGTCCAGCATTGCCGATGTTGATCAGGTGATGCAGGTTGATGCCGAACCATCCTGGTTCGATCCAATTTCCAAATATCTTAAAGAAGGATGGCTCCCAGCTGATAGAAGGGATGCGAGAAAATTGAAGATGCGAGCATCTCATTATGTCCTACTTGATAACCAGCTGTACAAGCGATCCTTCTCTATGCCATTGCTCAAATGCATTCATCCGTCGGAAGCTAATTATGCCCTTCGGGAGGTCCATAAGGGTATCTGTGGCAGCCACCTTGGCGGCTGAGCTCTATGTCACAAAGTACTGTGCCATGAATACTACTGGCCAACCATGCAAAACGATGTCGATGATCTCGTTCGAGCCAGTGACTCATGTCAGCGGCATGCGAACATCCAAAGGTTCCCTTCTGCTCACCTGACACCCATATTGTCTGGCTGGTCCTTTGCTAAGTGGGGAATGGACATTCTTGGTCCTTTTCCTCTCGCCATGGGATAGAGAAAGTTTCTGTTCGTAGCAATCGACTAT
The DNA here is from genome assembly GCA_900491605.1 of Calamus simplicifolius. Classification (NCBI taxonomy): domain Eukaryota; kingdom Viridiplantae; phylum Streptophyta; class Magnoliopsida; order Arecales; family Arecaceae; genus Calamus; species Calamus simplicifolius. The sequence goes on from UESW01003889.1 coordinate 1,410,153, forward strand.
TTCACTAAGTGGATTGAGACATAGGCAGTCGTTCAAATAACTGAGGCTTGGCTAGAGATTTCATATGGAGATCCATCATTTGTTGGTTCAGCCTTCCGCACACTATAATCCCGAACAACGGAAGACAATTTAATAATCCTAAATTCCGAGAGTTCTACGAAGATCATGGCATCTCTCATCAGCTCACACCAGTCAGACACCCCCAAGCCAATGGTGAGGCCTAGATAACCAACCAAACCTTGTTGCAAGGAATTAAGGCCCGGCTCAACAGGGCATGACACAGATGGGTGGAGTAGCTTAATCACGTCTTGTGGGCCTATCGGACCACCCAGAGGATCTTTACATGCGAGACTCCTTTCAAAATGGCCTTCGGCATGAAAGTTGTCATTCCTATGGAGATATGGCTACCATCGCTACTGGTGGAAAGTTATTCGGAGGAGCCGAATGACGAACAGCTCCGAGCCAATCTCGACTTCATAGAAGATGTCAGAGAGAAGGCCCAAATCTAGATTGCAGCCTATCAATAGAGGGTAGCTTGCTATCATTCCTCCCAAGTCAGAGGGTAATCCTTCCTTCCTGGCGATCTCGTGCTCCGCAAGGCGTCCGTCTCCAAACCATTAGAGCAGAGAAAGCTATCTCCAAATTGGAAAGGCCCCTATCAAATCATGGAGGTCATCAGGCCGGGCACATACAAACTTCAGGATCTAGATGGAAGATCTAATCCTTGAATGTGAAATTCAGACAACCTTTGGATATATTATCAGTAAAGTATGCTTATACAGAACCCACTCTGTTTATAATGAAATTCTATGATGACCATATTGTTGTATCAATTTTTCCCAAAGACTGTTGATGAAAGATAGTTTACACCCGGATAATCTTTCTCTGAACCTTGGCAGGGCTGAGTAATTTCTTCGTACCTTGGCAGCGCCAAGTAAAATATAATTTTTCTTCAAGCCTTGGCAGGACCGAGTGATATTTCTTCGAACCTCGGCAGGGCCGAGCAATTTCTCCATACCTTGGCAGCACAAAGTAAAATATAATCTTTCTTCAAGCCTCGGCATAACCAAGTGATATTTCTTCAAACCTCGATAGGGCCAGCAATTTCTCTGTACCTTGGTAGCGCCAAGTAAAATATAATCTTTCTTCAAGCCTCGGCAGGACCGAGTGATATTTCTTCAAACCTTGGCAGGGCCAAGCGATCTCTCCATACCTTGGTAGTATCAATTAAAATATAATATTTCTTCAAGCCTCGGCAGGATCGAGTGATATTTCTCTAAACCTCGGCAGGGCTGAGCGATCTCTCTGTACCTTAGCAATGCCAAGTAAAATATAATCTTTCTTTAAGCCTCTACAGGATCGAGTGATATTTCTTTGAACCTTGACAGGGCTAAGCAATTTCTTTGTACCTTGGCAGCACCAACTAAAATATAATCTTTCTTCAAGCCTCAGCAGTACCGAGTGATATTCCTTCGAACCTCGGCAGGGCCGAGCGAATTCTCTGTACCTTGGCAGTGCCAAGTAAAATATAATCTTTCTTCAAGCCTCGATAGGACCAAGTGATATTTCTTCGAACCTTGGCAGGGCCGAGCGATTTCTCCATACTTGGCAGTGCCATGTAAAATATAATCTTTCTTCAAGCCTCGACAGAACTGAGTGATTTTTCAAGCCTCAGCATGACCAAACCATGCCAATGAATCAAGTAAAATCTTTTGGGGATATTCGACATGACCGGACTCCCATCAAAAGCTAGCAAAGCTGCCTAGGCCTTGCTCCAGCCTAAGAAAAATCATGTGCTCTACCCTTAAAGAGCCAATGTAATTTAATGCACATCGGTAAGATTAAACTAAACCATTCGGCGAAGAGTTAAATCTATAAAATGCCCCCAACATGAAAGTATTGGATACGGCCATCTAAATATCTTTCTTAGTTAAGGGATGCCCTAATGGCTGTTTGCATATCTCGACAAGACCAAGTTTTCACATGCCCCCCCTATGATCCAACGTATACAAAAGGTTCATGTGTTGGAGAAAATACAAAGACAATGATACATCGAAAAAACTGGCACTTCGCAAAACAGAAGAAAAATAACAAAAGAGATACACGTGCGAAATTAAAAGGTTCTTTTATTTCTATAATATTTCATTATAAAAAGTTACACCCCTCGCAAGGCATCACTAGTACATTACAGCACAGAAAATAAACAAAGAACAAAAGAAAATGTTCAAACAAGCGAGTTCGGCCAATGACACTGCTTCAACATAGCTTCTGCCCATGATTTGAAGAAATCAAAAAAGACAAATCTACCGAGTTGTCTGAGTTGCTGGGCAATGATACAAAAGAAAACATCCCGGTACTGCTCACCTTCTTTCTCATTGGAAGCCAGCTGATGGATCCTCGGATGGATGAACCGAGAGATCCAAAATGGTACCCATTTAAGGATTGAGGATGAAGGAAAGTCGGGGGAAGCCATGGTCCATAAAAAATTATATTTCCGATGGTCTTCACGGCCCTATGACGAACGGATAGAGCCAAATAGAAAGCATCCGCGTGCGCTTTTCATATGACCTCTACCCCCCTTCCGCGCTTCACATATGACCTCCATAACTCCTTCCTCGAGGATGACTCGCTCCCTAGTAACTTCCTCATTAACCCAACCATCGGAGCCAAGCCAAATCCCGAAGAGAAAGCTCAACCCCATGGCACTTAACCTTAGCATGATAAAAGCCATGAAAGCTTCTTTTTACAAAGTGAGAAGGCTTCCCAGAGTATGCTCTAACATCCCTGCGCTCTTCCCTTTTTATAGACATGAAACTGAGAGTGGCCATTAATGAAAGCGGAGAACTTTGGGACTCAGGGCATGACCACCATGTTGCATCCAAGGCCACATGGAAAAACTTTAATGAAACTTGATACTTCTCAAGGTGTGCTGGAAACATTCCCCATACCATAATAAAGGGTCAAAGATTTCCCCTTGATATCAAATCAAAAGACTTAAATGCGAAGAGCCATTTGCGGTTCACCATGAGACAGATGTGCCTTAGAAACCCTTTTCAAAAAAATGCGCAGTCTGTTGGCAATCGAATGCTTAGTATATACGAAAAGCAAACAACATCAAAAAGATAATGCATTAATGGTAAAATAAATGCCTTGGGAAAGATGAAAGGTTCTTCGGCAAATCCGAGCTACTTTATGTGCTTTGGCAAAGCCGAATTGTTTCTTCTATTCTGGTGAAGCCAACTATTCCCTCTATCTTGGCAAAGCCGAGCCATTCCTTTTACTTCGGCAGAGCAGAGCTATCCCCCGCTTCGACAGATCCGATTGGGTTGGTCTCAACAAGACCAGGTGACCTCTTCAATTTTGACAAAGTCATTCCAAAATTTATTGAACTCTAACAAAGCTAGTTTACTCACTTGGCTTCGTAGTAAGCAACATTTAAACAAGATATGGATGAGCTAAAAGACTGTCTGGCACACAAATACCAAAATAGTGGGACACATGGAGAAAAACAAAAAGATTCATTTATGTCATAATATCATTTATGCTACAAAAATGGAAAAAAAATGTGGAAAGATAGATCCCTAAGTCTTGGCTTCATCCTTGGAGGCGATTTCAGTAATGCTTGAAACATGCTGATCCGGTGGACCCCCTTCGTCACTCAGCCTCAGAGCCATATCTGCCTCGGCAATTGGCTGCGAAACTTCAGTCTCCTTGATGGTAGTTCTTGAAGCCTCTGCTTTCTGGGAAAGTTCTAGAGGAGCCTCCCCTTGCTCTCCCTCTGAGGCCACTTCAAAATCGATGCCCGGAGCATTTTCATCATCTTCGCCATCATCGGATGAGGGAGTCGCAGCCAATGCTTTGGTTATTGGTGACGGAAAGCAATACCTCTCCTTCTCCAAAAATGAGAGATTGATGTCTGAGTACTCCTGAATCACTCTCGCCCATACCTTATTTGCCCCAACTTGGTATGCCTCCTTTGAAAATTGAATTCGCCCTCGAGCAAATTCATCCAAGCTTTTGTATCTCTCAATCGCTAGAGCAATTTCATTGTCCACCTCGGCCATCCGATGCTCAAGCTTAGAGCACTTCTCTCGACTTGAGGCCAAATCCTCGGTCTGAGCTTTCACTTGACTGACCGCCTTGGCCTTAGTCTTCCCCAGCTAGAGAAGAGAAAACAGTAAACGAAATAAATGTTCAAGCTGGCCCTAACTATGGGGGAGAAATGAACTGTTACGTGGAAGTGGTAAGAAGACATACCTCTTTGGCATAGCGAGCGACCTCGGCTTCTGCTTTCTTGGCTCTTTTTCAAGCCTTCTCCCTCTCTTTTCTGCATCTTCTTATGTCCTTACAGGCTTGTTCAAGATCATCCGGTCCCTAGAGCCATCGGATCATACTTGACATAGCTCGGTCAAAAGATCAGAAATTTGTTTCTGATGGGACTCAAGCTGAGCCTCAAAATGGGATTTTTTCTCAACAGCCCTGCCATTAAAGAAATTGATTTCCCTTTGGGCCTCACCTCAAAACCTCAACAATTCTGATCGAGCTTCATCAGCTACTTTTTGAGTCTCCCCAAGCTTGGCCGCCTCAGCCCAAAGTCATAACACCTCGGATCGGGCATCTTCGCCCGACCTCCTAGCTTCATCAAGCTCGTCTTGCACCCTTGTCAATTCTTCTGAGTGCTGATTAGCCGAGCTTATTTTGGCATGGAGTGCCTCGACCTCACGCAAGATCTCACTATTGCATTCATTAAAAGAGATCAGGCACCTATAAAGCACCCGCTAAAAGAATTGCCTACAATAGAGCCAAATGATTAGGTACGAAAAAACTGCGCAAAACATCTAAGAAGTCAAAGAAGGGAAGAAAACTCACTCAAATGCAAGAAGAGTTCATATCACTTAGGATGTACTAGCTGGGGATCGACACATAGTCGTCCAAGTCGATAGGCATTTCAAACCCCTCAACCGCAAAAACAACTTTTTGACAACTGTCCTCTCCTTCTTCGGGGTAAATGACATGTTCTTTCGCATAAAAAATATTTAAAAAGTTATCAATCCAAGATCGCAACTCTTTGGTAGCACGACCCAAGGGATCGAGGAGGGGGCTAAGCCGACCTATCCCTTCTTTGTCGCCTACCGATGTCCCCGAAGGCCCTGCTCCTCCATCCTCATCGAGGGAGCTCCTTCTCCGCTCAATGAACCTCTTCTTTCTTCTTCCACTTCTACCCGACGAGAAAGGGATCCTACCAGGGGCGGGACAACACTCGCCGCAAGGGCAGCCATCCGATCTTCAAAAAATAATTTTCTCAACCTCTGCGGACTTATAAAACCCTCCCCTTTAGAAATTTTGTTACCTGGAAGTCATCATTCGCTAGCTTGGGCAAATGGCTAGGCTCCTACTCTTCCTGAGCTGCCACTTCTCTAGCTTCATCACCAGACACGGCTCCCCAAGTTCAAGTGCTAGGATAGGGGCTGGGACTGGCTCCTCCGCAACGTCCCCCCTCGATGGGCTCAAAGGTTGGGACTCAGTTAATTCTTGTGAATGGCTCTACAGAGCCAGCTGCAGCCTCGAGGGAGGGGAGGAAGATGGCCTCCGCTCAAGCCTAGCCCTCTTTCTTCTCACAGGAGTTGATGAAACAGTACGGTGATGCTTTGTACTCTTCTTTTTGCTCGAATCGCCATAGTCGATTACGAGCATCCCTCTCATCTGAGCCCCCTCTTCAGACCTGATCCCTATGACACACAAATCATCAGACGGTCAGTTACATCCTTGCAAAGACATCAAAATATAGAGAAAGTGATGCCGTGCTTACTTAAGGGGTCGACTCTACTCAACCAAACAATGTAGAGTGCCTCTTTAGTTAAAAAGACCACTTTACTGCCATAAAGAATGTCGAAGTCCTTCTTCTCCGCCCTCGACAATGTTGGATGCTGGTTTGGCTATGTGGGAAGAGGCCTCCATTAGCAAGGAAAGTCGAATGCAGCATCCCATTCGATGATAAAGAATTGCGACTTCCATCCTTTGACAAAAGTCGAAACCTTCAAAAACCTCTTAAAATTCTTTTGTGGCCCTATGTAATGCTAGGATGAATCTTTGGAGGATGTAAGGCTGTGGTAGGCCCAGAACAAAGGAACTGTCACTCTTATCCTCGTAAATGTGCACAGGGAGATAAACTCGATGATATAGTGCCAGCTATTCGGTGTAATCATCGTTGGACAGATGCCATAATGCTTCATTATGCCATTCACCAGAGGATTAAGGAGAAAATGGAGAGCCACCTTAAAGCTTTCCTCATAGAAAAAGACCCCCAACTCTAATTGATTAGGCACCCTCTATTCAGGATCGGGAACCCACATTCGAATGTCACTTATGAACCAGTAATCCCAATGAATCCTTTCCAGATCTGCAGGGGTCATCGTCAAGGCTGAATCAATGGGACGCTCCTTATCTCCAAGATCAACAAAAGAAACACTAGCCATGTTTAGTATTGGGTCGAAGGTGTTCTATCTGTTGAGGAGGAAGAAGATAGAGAAAAAACGTAGCAAAAGACAATACCACTCAACCCTTTTTAAACCGTTTCGACGAAGAAAGAATCCCCATGCATCGTCAGACCTTGAGCCCGTCACATGCCATTTTGCCTATGGCCGACAATGGAAGGCGAGAGGTTTTCTCCTCGTGCAATGGAAAGAAATGATGAAGCGATGGCCTGACGTATATGAAAGCCCATAGCACGTCTCTGCCTGTTTGATTTCCTCCAATCGGATAAAGCCGCCTAGCATTCTAGTCCATATGCCTAAGCTTATGCTTCAAACTAAGGAGTGGAGGGTATGTGATGAGGGGTGAATTCCTCCAATCGGATAAAGCCGCCTAGCATTCTACTCCCTATGCCTAAGCCTACGCTTCGAACTAAGGAGTGGAGGGTATGTTATGAGGGACAAAATTGCCATTGCATTAATATCCGTGCACATGTAAAAAAGATTAGGATCACTTTCGATTTCCGCCTGCTAAATGCCATACTCAAAAAAAGACAAAATTTCTTCACCCTGACAGAGCTGAGCCACCTCCTCATCTTGGCAGTGCCGAACCATTCTTATGCCTCGGCCTTATCTCGGCTAGGGGCGAACCATTCTCATGCCTCGGCCTTGTGTTGGCCAGGGGCGAACCATTCTTATACCTCGGCCTTATCTTGGTCAGGTCAACCCATTCTCATGCCTTGGCGGGCCCAAAGTAGCCAAAAGTCAAATATGACCCTTGACCACGTCAGCTCTCATCGTCTCAAAAGGGAAATCGAGCCAAGTACAGCCTATTTCCCGTAAATAGCCAGATAACAGAATAATCGAATCTCAAAGCTCCAAAATCAGCCTCTTCAGCCGTCGATCCTCTTAACGAATAGGATTTGAATCTCACCGACCTCGTAACAAACTTGATTCCAATCAGATTCCCATTATTCTAGTTTCTCATATCCCAAGACACATTCAAATAATCAGGTGAACAAACTGCCAATATTCGGACAGTCTATAAATACCTTTCTCGAAATTCTTTTAGGTATGCTCACTCCTTCACTGAAAAACTCCATTGAAGCTCCAACAGAGCTCCTCGGCACCTCGAGTGGCCTTCCTAGAGGGACTCTTCTGCGAGAGCCTTCTCCTCATATCTGCTTGCTGTGAATCTTTACTGACTTGGGCATCGGAGGATCATCCATAGAGGGCCACCTCCAATGCTTTCTGCGTGAGGACTGTCTTGCAGGCTCCACCCGAATGAGAGATTGAGGTCTGAATCCGAAGGCGAGCTGCACCCGAGTTGAAGAACGAATTTCTATGGCAACACTTCCGAACTCCTAACCTGACGACTAAAACAAACAACCAAACCATACTCTCCTCCTCTCTCTCTTAATATTTTTCTTCACCCTCGGAGTTGTGCTTCCAATGGAATAGTACATCGTCGCCGGAGTGGAAGAATTCGTCGCCATTGCTGTTGTATTTGAACGAGAAAGCTTTATAAATAAGAAGAGGAAGACATGGGCTTGCAGCAACGGTGCCACCACGATCGGCGGGTAATCCCAGCCGAACCATGCGCTCTCCGCTGCCGCGCTGCTGATCCTCGTCGTCTTCGCCTTGCTCTCCATTCTCGCCCCGCCCCTCCCCTCCCCGACCACCCCTCCTTCCCCCACCCGGCCCCTCTTCTGCCGCTGCTGTCCCAACCACCCCTCCCTCCTTGTACTCCATGAATCCTTTCTCTTTCTCCATCGCTTTTCTTCTTCGATTTTCTCATTGCCATTTTTGTTCCATGTTTTAGCTAAAGAATCCGGCGGAGCTGCAGAGGAACTTGGTCGCTGCTGATACGTTTAGTGTCCCGGTTTGTAGCTTTTGTTCCCTAGCTTGATTGGGCTGAAGCTTTGTTTCAAAAATTTTTTTTTTTGTCTTTTATTTTATTTTACTTTTTCGTATGCATATATATATATAGAGTGGAGGGGGGAGGGAGTCCGGTGAGTGATCTGTGGGGTTCGAAGCAGGCTAAGTACTTCCATGGATGCAGCAATGCGAGCAGTGAATTCCCGAGTATGTGTTAACATTTAAAAAAAATATATGGAATTTTTTTAGCTGGAAAATGTAATCGAAAAGCAGAGATTACATGGAAATCGAATATGATTTTGAGGTTTATGATTTGTGTTGGTTGAGTTTTTAGTTTTAAATGATATTATTGATTCATTTTTATTCTATTTAATTGTAATTTATTTCGCGGCAGCATTGTTGTTAGTTGATTTCAATTGTTTACGGAAGCTGAAGCTATCACTCAAGCCAATCGGTATTTGATGATTGCGACCAGTGGAGGATTAAACCAGGACATTGCTGCAGTTCCCAAAATAGCCCCATGAGACCTCTACTAATTAATGTGCATGCGTTACAAATAACTTTGTTGTTTTCTACAAACTTTCTCAACTCATTAAAAAAAATCATGCAAAGTCCAAAAAGCACAAACTTTTGTTGAGCTAAACTCCAATATCTAGTGCCATGGACAACCACTCCATTGACCTTCACCAAAACTTAACCGGCTAACAATTAATTTTATATACTTTTAGTTGATAAGATTTGGAAGTGCGTGCAAGAGATTGGCCACGTGCTTGAACGAGCAAACAAATAAATAAGATAAAAATATTTTTTGATTCCCAAACTTTCACTTAAAATTCATTTTTAAATTTTTAAATTTTAAATAATTATAGTTAATTTTTTGTATATATTTTAAGAGACTATATCATATCCTAGCTTCATCTGTTGGCCAACAGATATCTTGTTAGAAAATAGCTACGTAAAAAGCATTTCAAAATTTATGATAGCTAATTCAAAATGGGATCTAAAAATATTATAATTAAATTATTGAAATAGTTAATATATCAATTTAGCATGAACATGTGGATTTTTACTGAGGCTCCTACTAACTTAATTGGCATGCTAGTTATTTCGTCAATTTTAACTGACTTCATGCATGCAATAAAATATTAAAAATATAATATTTTTAGAATATGAGAATGTAAAGCTTCAGGCTTACTTGTTGGTTCAAATAACATTCACTTGAATTTTAAGGGTTACGTCGTTTCGGCTATAAGTTAATTGGATTAGTAAATAGACTTAAAACATTGCTATTGTAAAACCCTAAAAATAGTTTCATATAAGATGGAAAAGAAATTTAAAATGCTTATAACTCAAGTTCATCCGCTACCAATTAACTTGTAGTCGAGTTTCAAGCGCTATATGATTTTAGTTTGCTAACAATCAACATATGAATTTAAAACATATTATAAAGGAATCAAATTTTAGCAATTAAAAATTTAAGAATTAAATATATTTTTAATTAAAAAAATCGAGGAATAAAAGCATGTTTTAGCCAATAAACAACTATTGTTCCAAATAGAAGAGTATCCAACCAAACACAATGGTATAGTTCTATTCAGATAATCATTAACTCCACAAATAATATTATATCAAAATAATGAAATATTAAAATAGATTTTTCTTTTTGTAATTATAATTTTTTCCTCATCCATCTTTCAATATATGCAAAATAAGAAGACAATTTTGTTCCTATAACAGAATCTAAATAACTACAAAAATAAATATTTTTAATTATTTCTCCACTTATACAATTGATTAAATATCAACAAATAATTTATTCTATAAAATAAATTATTCTAAAGCAGCAAGGATCACTCCTTCAATTAGGTGTACTTAAAATAAAATTTTAACTCAACTGTATACTCAACTGATCTAAGCCTTTTTCCAACTACATAGGGTCGGCTACATAAATATGCTTCCTCTAGTACTCTACTCTATTCGAAACTAAATCGACACTTAAATTATAAATAATTATATCTTTTTTAATTATTACTGTCCATATTAGTTTAGATCGATCTTTATCTCTATTCCTATCATGGATTGTTAAAAGATTACTCTTTCTAACTGAAGCATCTAAAGATCTTTGTTGTATATGTCTAAACCGTCGTAATCGATTTTCTCTCATTTTATCTTCAATTGGAGCTACTTCTATAATTTCTCGTATATGTTTATTTTTAATTCTATCTTTTAAAGTTTTACCACATATCCATCTTAACATGTGCATTTTTGTTATACTTAATTTATTCATATGTTATTTCAGTATTATCCAATACTATGTTCTATATAGTATAGCTGCTTAATAGCAGTTTTATAGAATTTTTTTTAATTTTAATGGGATGCATCATACAATACTTCCGAAGCACTCCTCAATTTAATCCATCCTACTTTAACTTTATGATTCACATCTTTACCTATTTCACTTTTTTTCTGGATAATTGATCCCAAATACCTAAATTTTTTACTCCTTAGTATCTCTTAGCTTGCAATCTCCACTGTTTCTTCATTTGTAATTCTACTTTCACTAAAATTATATTTCATGTATTCAGTTTTAGTTTTACTACTTAAAATAAATTTTTATTTAGCATAAAAAAGCTTAGGTTATTAATTGGATGAATCTATTGATATTTATTTATTTATTAAATGGATTGAATGTTGTTTTACATATCTGATTCGTTTAACATATTTCAATCCATTTAATAATTGAGTTAACTTGATCGATTTAACTTATTTAAGATCCGGTTAATCTTTCAAATCCTACTTAACATATTTAATTCGATCTATTTAAACTATTTTAAATTCATGTAATTCATTAAAAAATCACTCAATTTATTTAGCTCATTCAATCTAATATGACATGTTTAATAAATAAATAATATTAATCAGATCAGTTTATTTCTTTAATAAAAAAAATTAAATTTTTATTTTTATTTTTATTTTTTTATTAAATATATTAGATTTGAGCTTATAAGATTTTGGATTTCCTTAACTTGCATCCACACATCAAATACAGCTTTAAAAAATATTTAATTTTTTTTAAAAAAATAGAATACATTTCTCACAAGCAAACCTAAAAGGCAATGGTACCGTTTCTCGTGATGTTAATATATCTTTGTATTAAATAAAAAACTCTTGCCCATTTCCATTGGTTGGGAAGTTGAGAGGCGAATGGCGGTTGAAGGATGAAGGAGTAAATATCTCACCTTGCAATTTTATAGTAATTAATCCTCAGCTATTTTTTTCTTTTTTTGAATAATTATATCAGAAGCATATGAAAGGATTTTTCATTGATTTTTTATTAAGCATATCAACTCATTAAACATTATTTAACTAAATATATTTTTTATAGCCATCAATGGTGACATAACGAATCATTCTAACAGTGATAGAAGGTAAAAAATAGTAGTGATGAGAGAATTTGCATAGACATAGAGGTGAGAGGTGGAAAAAATAGCATTTTTGCTCTCAATTTTTTTATCCTTCACTAGTCTTAATGCCATATATGCGATTTCAACATTATTCACATTTGTCATGCTAGCTAAAATGGTCTATTAGATCACTTATAATGGCTGTCAAAAATATGCTTAATTGAATAAATTTTATGAATATAAGAATATTTCTTTCTCCAATGATACATGAATAAGCCTTAGATATAATTTTTTTTCCCATGTAGTCTTAATATATTTTTTTGGTAAAAATATACTTTGGTCTTCTTACTTTCAATTGCTACAATTTAATCCATCATATTTTAAGGATATTGCATTCATATATAGGTTAAGTAAAATTGATCGAATCAATTACTCCATGTATAGAATAGCTTACCTATTATACACATGGAGTAATTCATTCCTAACATCTTGATATATAGGTTAAGTAAAATTGATTGAATCAATTACTCCATGTATAGAATAGCTTACCTATATACATGAAGTAATTCATTCCTAACATCTTGATATATAAGTTAAGTAAAATTGATTGAATCAATTATTCCATGTATAGAATAGGTAAGCTATTCTATCAATTTTAACCGATGTTTAAAATATAATATTTTTAAAATATGAGATATATATTAAAGTTAATCATTGGAAATTTGAAAATGAAAATAATTTTAAGTAAAATTTGGGATCTTATGCTTTAAAAGTTGCTGCATTCCTAACAATTATTACATAGATTAGGTAAATTGATGGAAACAATCAATTCCTGCATTCATATTAAAAATGACGCATAAGTTATTCCATAAATTTTAACTGACTTAATATACTCAAATGTCCTAAATGCAATATTTTTAAAATATAAAAGATTAAAATATAATAATTAAAAATTTGAAGGTCAAAATAAATTTCGAGTGAGAGCTTCAGGATCAAAGGTATATTTTAGTTCCATGAACGTGCCTTTGATCTGTGGGGCCCAATGAGCAAGAGGGAATTAGCAAATGGAATAGTGGTTGGGGATACGTCACTGTGAAAGGCAAGTTGATATCTCCAAATCGGAGTAACCAGAATGTAGGAAATTACCTCTACATAAATCAAGGGAACAATCTCTAGAAATTAGGACTTAAATTCTTACATGGAAACTACCTCTACACAAATTAAGAAGACAATCTCTGGGTATTAAGATTTAAGACTTAAATACTTACATCTAAAATAAAAATATATAATTATATTATTTTCTATAAAAAAATTAAATTAGTTCCGAATACAAAGAGATGCACTAAATCTGAAGAGGTTTATCATTAAGCACCAAATCTAAAAAAATGCATTGAATCTGAAAAGATTCATCGATCAAGAGTAATAATAATAATTATTATAATTATTACCACTATTTTTAGTATTATTACTATTAATTATAAAAATTTATTTTAGTTTTCACCCATACCTCTGCCTATATATGGTACTGATTTTTTTTTTTCTTGTCTCATCTATTGCTCTCTTTACAAATTTTGTGTTAGCTAGTATATTGCAATGGAATGCTCTCGACGAATGCCCCTAATTATATTTTTGCTCTTATTCTTCGGCATGGCCTTTGGTTCTTATCTTTCCCTTATTCTTCATCATCTTCTTTTTTATATATTTTAATATCTAATTGTAGTTTCTTTTCTTGATTTCAAGTGTATATATATATATTTGAAGACTTTATATGTTTAATTGACTAATTTTTAACTATGTTCATATGTTTTCTTTTAACAGAAATGAAAATAATGATAGTTCGAGCAGCAATTTGTGAGTATAAAAGCAGTGGCTTTTTAGGCCCATGCTTTACCAGTGATGATTGTGATTATACATGCCAAAAAGAATATTGTGGCGATAAGAAATGCCAAGGAGGACATTGCAACCACTTTTTGGGCACATGCAAATGCACCGTAGAATGCTAAAAGTGTCATCTTCAATTGAGATGATCATATAGTCCTTGAATTTTTAGAATAAAATATGATGTGTTATTTTGAGGACTTGTTAGGTTCTTCTTTATGCTGTTAACTTTGAATAAATCTTTTGGAGAGAGCTTTAGTATCAAAACTATATTTTAGTTCCACATTTATTTCCACATTAGATAGAAACGAAAGTGTTATATACTTATAACCTAAGTTTACTTGTTATCAATTAATTTTTATTTGAGTTTTTGGGCCATATGGTTTTGGCTTGCTAACGAGTTAATTGGGCTACCAAGTGGGCTTGAAGCATTATAAATGGTATGAGAGCCGATTCAAGTATGCGAAAGTTGATGGGCATGAGGAAATAGCTATCCATGGGATGTTGGTAGAATTTTATCATGACGTAGAGCCATCTTTACAGCATCAATGATATTAATGACTTAGCTCAGAGTTTGATTATGGCTAACTTATGGCATACGACTAGGGCATCGCATTATAAGAGGGAAGATTATGACATCCCAGATTTAGTTCAACATTGAATAGAAAATAAAGTATTATGTGCTTATAACTTAAGTTCACTTGCTACCAATTAATTACTTCCACTCACTCAAATTTCTTGGTAATGTGATTTTGATTCACTAATGAGTTAATTAAACTAGTAGGTGGACTTGAGCATTACATTAAAGTTTCAAAATTTAAATGCCAAGAGTTCCTCCTAAAGATCTTATCCACTTTAAAGAAATTTGGCTACATTTCAAAACGATGCAAGTGGGGAATTATTTCCAAGTAGAAGTGCATCCAGCCAAACGTTTAAAATGACAATCGTATAGTTTTATTCACATAAATAATTAATTCCAAAATTAATACTATATCAGAATAGTCAAATATTAAATTAATATTATATCAACAAATTTTCCATAAGTAATCTTCTGCTTGTGTTTTCAATATTGATCAAATGGAAGAGAAAAGCCAAGAATTAAACCAAAATACTTTGGTGATTGTTGATGCTGGATCACCAGATTCTTCTCTTATTATGAGATCTCTTTCGGAAAGAAGAAAAAAAAGTCCCTTCTGCCTCCTCCTTCCTACATTTTATACCCTTCCTCCATTTTTCTTTTCCTTTTTCTTTTTTAATTCCAGAGATCCACGTGTGGGATCAACATTCGTCTTCTTTTTTCCTCAGCTACGTGGTCATTCCTGGATCGTTAATAATAAAGGTATTCAGAAACTTACTCATGAAGGTAAAGGTTTTCATGATGACCTTGGTTATCCCAAGGGAATATCAGGGTTAGTGAAGATGTCAGAGTCAGAGAAAAGGTATCTGGCTCTAAATTAGGAGCTCAGTATCTCCTCTTTCTAGATAAACGGCGGTGACAGTTCATCATGTTTTAGTGGTTTTGATTTGAGAATCATTTTCAAATTGGGGGGCCGCCCAGGACTAGGGGCCGCCCAGAACTTTGGGGGCCGCCCAGGATTGGGGGCCGCCCAGAACTCTGGGGGCCGCCCAGGACTGGGGGTCGCCCAGATTCTGGGAGCCGCCCAGGACTGGGGGCCGCCCAGATTCTGGGAGCCGCCCAGGACTGGGTGCCGCCCAGACTCTGGAAGCCGCCCAGACTCTGGGGGCCGCCCAGACTCTGGGGGCCGCCCAGGACTGGGGGCCGCCCAGACTCTGGGAGCCACCCAGGACTGGGGGCCGCCCAGACTCTGGGGGCCGCTGGGAGCCGCCCAGACTCTGGGAGCCGCCCAGGATTGGGGGCCGCCCAGACTCTAAGAGCAGCCTAGGACTGGGGGCCGCCCAGACTCTGGGGGCCGCCCAGGGCTGAGGGCCGCCCAGACTCTAGGGGCCGTCCAGGATCAGGGGCCCTTTATTTTCTAACTATTTTTATTTATTATCCATATCATATGCCCCCTCGCCCATGTTCCTTGTATTTAGGTGTGTTGCGCACATGCAAGGGAGAAGGGCGGAAAAATTTGAATTTCAAAAAAATCCAGCACATGATAAGTGACGTTTTAAGAAAGGAAGCACATATTTCTAGGAGGATAGTGTCTTTTCGTTTGTCCGACTCCACTGGGGGATTGCCACGTGTCTTTGCGGTGCTCGAGGCGTCGCGTCCGATATATAATAAAAAAGGGGGGGCCATCTCCTCCATCCCCTAACCTTTGATTTTGTGTATCCTTCTGCGATTTTACCTCTTCAAACCCAGGTTAGTCGACTTCTTCTTCTCCTTTTCTCTTTTATGGATCCCTCCCAAGATAGGAAAGGCAAGGGTCCTATGGTTGAGCCCACCCAAGAGGAGATTCTTCAAGTGCATCGACAGGCCCTCGGAGGGCTAGTCATCCGCGGGTAACTTCCTGTTACTCGGTCTGTGCAGCCTGCGTCTAGGTTGTTATCCCAGTCTCCTAGGGTTTCCTCTTCGTCTACCAGTCATGAGGTAGGGCCTCCCGCGATTGCTCCAAAATCGGCTGGGCCGGCAGATGTCGCCTCTGTTATGTCTTCTCAAGATCTTAGGAACCTCAGGGCCTAGTTCAGGATCCCTAGTGACATCCGGCTTTCCGTTCCCCTTCCTGAGGATAGGGTTAGCCTAGCGCGACCAGGAGAGGTCGCGTTATATGAAGAATTTTTCAAGGGTGGTCTACAACTACCCTTACATCCTTTTTTCGTAAACTTACTGAACAGGTATCGACTTATTCCCGCACAGCTTACTCCTAATTCTATTCGTGTTATTTTTTCATTTCTAGTACTTTGTTCCTTTCATGGAGCTTCCGCTCGACTTTCTTTATTTAGGGCCTTATATAGGATTAGAAATCCGGTTAGGGATGGGTGGTGGAGCTTCGCATCGAGGCCTAAAAGGGTTCTTAGGCTTAATCTTCCTTCTAAAATTAAAGGATGAAAGTCTCGATTTTTTTACGCACACTTGGAGGGGTTGGGCGTAGATTGGGGTATTCCGGATACCCGTTCCAACCAGAACTCGAGCATTGATGAGAGAGACCGTGAGCTTTTCAACACCCTGATCTCTACCATCATCCCCCCTAGTAAGGAATTTCTATCAGAGGATAATCTTCGGGAGATCGCGTTCGTGCCGGTGTCGCTAGCTGCGGCATCCAGTGAGCCCTAAAGAATATTTCTTTTTTCTTATCGTTATATTTGCAGCTAACGTATTTGGTATTTTCTTTTTAACTAACTATATGCCCATTATATTGTAGCAATGAAGTTTTCTCAAGACATATTGATATCACGCCTTCGAAAGAGAGAAGGGAGCGATCATGGCGCGGCAGGGAATGAACCTAAGAAGCTCCGCCAGTCAGAATCGGGTTCTCAGGCCCAACTTCCAGCGGCTCTTCCCAAAGCAACCCTGATAGAAGACAGCGAGGGAGAGATAAGTCCTCCAAAGGGGATCCCGATAAAAGATCCTGTTGAGGGGGGCTTCCAGCAGTCGCCCCATCTTTTAATAAGGGCACTGGGGGATCTGTAGGGAGCGTAGAAACAGTTGAAACTGATCTGCCAGGCCCGTCATCGTCAAAGGAAGCGGGCATCCTTGCTCCCGCTCCCTCAGATGCCCTGAGAAGTCCATCTCCGCCTGCTCAACCGCCTAATCTGGGTGCTGGATATAAAAGTTGCTTATCGGAGACAATACTCAAACTTTCGATCCTGCCCAGGTTTCAGGAAAAAATGAGAAAGGTGTCACAGGAGGAGTCATTTGACACTATGTTTACAACCGCGCTTCAGGTAGAGCTACGACCTTTCCCTTTTGTGATTATTGAGTTCGGGTATTCATTGAATGTATTCTGCAGATGTCCAATGGCCTTTTTGTGCTGCGCGAAGACCTAAACAAGGCCAAGTCTCGCAGCGTGAGCTTGGAAAAAGAGTTGGTGGAGGCGAAGGCTCGAGAGTCAAAAGCACTACATGACCTTCGGGTCATCCAAGAGGATTACCGGGTCTGGCGGGGAAGGGCAGAAAAGGAGCTGCGGAGCTTAGATGCCCAACTATCTGAGGTCCGGACGAAATTGTTACCAACAGAAGAAAGGTTGAAGGAAACCACTCTCAGGCTAGAACACACTGAAAACTGAGCAGATAACGCGGAAGCTGTGGCTCGCGATGCTGTAGAAAAATTGGTCCTAGCCGAGAGAGATGCTAAGGAAGCTCTGGAGGCCCAGGAAAGGATAACCGCGGCCGAGGTCAAAGCTCAAGAAAAGGTGGCCACGACTGAAACCAAAGCTCAAGAGAAGGTGGCTGCGGCCGAAGCCAAAGTCCAAGAGAAGGTGGCCGCAGCCGAAGCCAAAGTCCGGGAGGCCATCAAGGAGTATAAGGGCTCCTCGGACTATGTATCGGAACTTCAAGAGGCCGCGGTGGATGCCTTCATTCAGGGTTTTGAAAGGTGTAAACGGAGGTTAGCCCTGCACTTTAGCTTAGAAAACCTTGAACGTTTTCGACCTGTGGATGACGAAGAGACATCTAATATGGAGGTCGAAGACGTGGTGGATGGAGTGGTGGCAACCAAGATTCCGCTGTAGAGATGCCCATCGTTGAGGAGCCGGCTTCTGATTCAATCATTGAGAAGGAACATCCCGAAGACTAATAGAGGATATCTAGGTTCATCTTGGTTTTTCTGTTCTTGACTTGGTCCTTTAAAGGACTTCTTTTTGTAACTAATATCAGTTTATTGACGATACCTTATAAAGTTTCATAGTGAATTGACTTTGAATGAGTAGGTGTTACTTTTGTTTAAATGATGTTAGTTATTACTTCATCTGCTTGATTCCCGATTCTTACTTATGGATTAGGAAATCCGTCTACAAGTTGACATTAAGTCTGAATCTCGGGGTCGCCTTCTGTCATGTCGTATCAGGATGTAAGTCCTAGAACTTCGATAAGATAGTTTAGGGGTTCCTGCGGGGGAGCCGATCCTAGATTCGAGGAGGCATGATGCCCTCAGGATTGTGGGGCTATTTGGCACTTTTGCAGAGTTGTACTTCGAGAGTAACCGAGTATCCACGTATGGGCGTGACTCAAAACTGTCTAAATAGAAGCTGCTTGAGTCAGGGATTGAAACCCCCTCAGGAGTAGGTTATACCGGCCTGGGAGCGTCCTTTGGACTGTAGGGCCGTCGAACCGTTGGAGAACGTGATTCGGGGCCGCTTAAGTCATGGACTTGAACCTCCTCAGGGGTAGGTTATATCGGCCTGGGGGTATCCTTTGGACTGTAAGGCCGCCGAGCCGTTGGAGAACGTGATTCGGGGCCGCTTAAGTCGTAGACTTAAACCTCCTCAGGGGTAGGTTATACCGGCCTGGGGGTGTCCTTTGGACTGTAGGGCCGCCGAGCCGTTGGAGAACGTGATTCGGGGCCGCTTAAGTCATGGACTTGAACCTCCTCAGGGGTAGGTTATACCGGCCTGAGGGTGTCCTTTGGACTGTAGGGCCGCCGAGCCGCCTATCCATTGGAGAACGTGATTCGGGGCCGCTTAAGTCATGGACTTGAACCTCCTCAGGGGTAGGTTATACCAGCCTGGGGGTGTCCTTTGGACTGTAGGGCCGCCGAGCTGCCTATCCGTTGGAGAACATGATTCGGGCCTGCTTAAGTCGTGGACTTGAACCTCCTCAGGGGTAGGTTATACCGGCCTGGGGGTATCCTTTGGACTGTAGGGCCGCCAAGCCGCCTATCCATTAGAGAACATGATTCGGGGCCGCTTTGGATCATCGTCTAAAAAATATGCATTCAAATAAGTGGGCTTTTTAATATTTGAGTAAATATATTACATTACTGGTAGTATGGCCGAAGATTATCTGCGTTCCACGTTCGGGGGATTAGTTGTCCATTTAGATCTTCAAGTCGGTATGCTCCACGGTGAAGGACTTCTCCTATCCAGTAGGGCCTTTCCCAATTCGGAGACAACTTGCCCCCTTCTGTTGGTTTGGACACCGAAGCTTTTCTTAGAACCAAATCTCTCTGACGGAAGCTCTTCGAGCGGACGCGGGTATTATAATACCTCGCCACCTGCTGCTGATAGGCCCCCATCTTAATTCGAGCTCGATCTCTTGCTTCATCAATGAGGTCAAGGTTGGCTCTTAAATTAGGGAGGTTGTCCGCTTCGTCGTATGTTTCCACTCGACTACTTGGTAAGCCAATTTCGACGGGAATGACAGCTTCAGAACCGAAAACCAGATTGAACGACGTTTCTCCTGTTGGTGTTCTGGGGGTGGTATGGTATGCCCAGAGTACACTCGGGAGTTCTTCTACCCACTTTCCCCTGGACGTATCCAGTCTGGTCCTTAGTCCCTGCAATATCATGCGATTCGTAACCTCAGCCTCCCCATTAGATTATGGATGACCGACGGAGGTGAATCGTTGTATGATGCCGAGATCAGTACAAAAGGTCTGGAAGGTGTTGTTGTCGAACTGTCGACCGTTATCAGTGATGAGAGTATGTGGTATGTCGTATCGACAAATAATGGCTTTCCAGAAAAAGGCTTTGACCTTGGCTTCAGTAATCCTTGCGAGTGCTTCAGCCTCGACCCATTTAGTGAAATAATCAACGGCGACTAGTAGGAATTTTTGCTGTCCTGACGCCGAAGGGAAAGGGCCGAGGATGTCCATGCCCCACTGAGCGAAAGGCCAGGGAGCAGAAAGAGAGTTTAACTGGGAAGATGGTTGCCGCTGAATGTTGGCGTACCATTGGCATTGATGACATCTTTTCACTAGTTCGGATGCATCCTCCTGCATGGTGAGCCAATAATATCCTTGTCGAAGGGCCTTGCACGCTAAAGATCGGCTTCCTGAGTGATTCCCACAGATGCCTTCATGAATTTCTCTAAGGACATAATCTGCATCAACTGAATTAACACATCTGAGGAGAGGCTGAGAGAAGGATTTCTTGTAGAGTTGGCCTTCTAACAATACAAATTTAGAAGCCCTCCGCTTAAGTAGCTTAGCTTCCTCATGATCAACTGGGAGAACGCCGTCCTTCAAATACCGGATATAGGAGTCCATCCAGGTTTCTTCTTGGATAATGGGCAAAGCTTCTTCAGCAGCTTCGATACTAGGTGTTTCCAGGTACTCGATGTAGGTTTTGCCCATAGCGCTGTCCACTGAGGTAGCAAGCCGGGCTAACATATCAGCCCTAGCATTTTCACCTCTGGGTATATAGCTAATGGTGAAATGATCTAACAAGGGAATTAACAGTTTGACCTTGTTCAGATATTGGGACATGATAGGGTCCCGAGCTTCATATTCCCCCGCCACCTGGGTGGCAATAAGCTGCGAGTCAGTGAAAGCTCGGAGATTCTTGATTCCCATCCCATGCGCTAGTTTGATTCCGATCAGCAAAGCTTCATATTCGGCTTGATTATTGGTGGCTTCAAAGAGGAAACGAAGAGCATACTCTAGTACAGCGCCTTCTGGGCTAGCGAGAATGAGACCAGCTCCGCTCCCCTACGAGTTAGAGGCTCCGTCAACGTGAAGGACCCATGCCTTATCATCTTCCTCATCAGCATTTAAAAGGATCCGGTGGAGTTCTTCTTGATGCTCCTCAGACCAGGTGCACTCTACTAGAAAATCAGCCAAGACCTGGGATTTCAAAGATGCTCTGGGTTGAAAGGATAAGTCGAATTCCCCTAACTTGATGGCCCACTTGGCTAATCGGCCAGAAGTATCTGGTCGTGACAAAATGGCTCTGAGAGGTTGATCAGTGAGGACGACTATTGGATGGGCTTGAAAGTAGGGTCTAAGTCGTCGAGCAGAAACGAATAAAGCAAAAATGACTTTCTCCGTTTTGGAATACCTCTCTTCTGCACCATGAAGTACTTTGCTGGTATAATATACAGGTCTTTGAATGGCATGGTCACCGACACGTACTAAAACGGAACTGACGGCTTCTGAGGAAGCCGCAAGATAGAGGAAAAGCTTCTCTCCTTCTTCTGGTTTAGACAGCAGAGGCGGTGTGGACAAGAACTCCTTAAGCTCTTCGAAAGCTTGTTGACAGTCTTCTGTCCATTCGAAGCCATCAGCTTTACGCAAGACCTTGAAGAAAGGTAGGCACCTCTCGGCTGATCTCGACAAAAATCGGCTTAATGCTGCTATCCTTCCAGTGAGTTGTTGCACCTCTTTCTTACACATAGGCCGTCTCATACTGAGGATGGCCTGAATTTTCTCTGGGTTTGCTTCAATCCCCCGCCGGGTAACTAAGAAACCCAAGAATTTCCCTGCAGTAACTCCAAATGCACACTTGCGTGGGTTGAGCTTTATTCTATGGAGCCGAAGGTTGTGGAAAGTCTCCTGTAGGTCGATGACATGATTAATGGCACAGGTGCTTTTTGTCAACATATCATCTACATATACCTTCATGTTGCGGCCGAGCTGGTTTTTAAAAACTTTGTTCATCAGCCTCTGATAGGTGGCTCCTGCATTCTTCAACCCGAAGGGCATTACTTTATAACAATAAATGCCCTTCTCGGTGACAAAGGAAGTATGCTCTTCGTCTGAGGGGTCCAATTGTATCTGATTATATCCTGAGAAGGCATCCATGAAGCTAAGGAGTTCGTAACCAGAAGTTGAATCCACTAACTGGTCGATCCGTGGTAACAAAAAACTGTCTTTGGGACAAGCTTTATTAAGATCGGTGTAGTCGATGCATATTCTCCATCCTCCGCTAGCTTTCCGGACCATGACCACATTAGCTAACCAATCGGGATATTACGCCTCCCGAATATGACCAGCCATGAGCAATTTGTCTATCTCTTCGTCAATGACCTTCTGTCGCTCAGAGGCGAAACTCCTTTTCTTTTGGCGGACAGGGCGACAACTTGGGTTGATATTAAGTTGATGAATAATCACCTCCGGGGGAATCCCGACCATGTCCGTCACTTTCCAAGCGAAGACATCTGCATTCGCTGATAAGAAAGTCAGGAGCTGATCCCGAACTTCGGGGGAGAGGAGTTCACCAATTTGCACAATCTTAGCGGGATCATCTCCCAGAGGGTAAGATATTAGAAGCTCCGCTGGCTCTCCTCTCCGCTCAACTTCTCTCGGGTCAAATGACTCGGCAACCGGAGGGACTTTAACCGCCTGGGGGCTAGGGGCTAAATGATAGCAGGGTCTAACCGAGTCTACCTCTCCATGCATCACACCAACACCTTGGTTGGTAGGAAACTGCACCAGTAGGCGTTTTGTTGATATAACTGCATCTAGTGTATTCAAGCCAGGGCAGCCGAGAATGGCATTGTAGGCCAGGGGGACCCGAACTACCAAAAAATCTAGCATTACTGTACTTTGACATGGCGACGACCCTGCCGTGGCTGGTAGAGTAATTTCGCCCTCCACTCATATAGAGTCTCCAGTAAAACCAACTAGAGGGATGGCTACGGGTCGAAGAGAATCCAGAGGTAAACTCATCCGAAGAAAAGCATCATAAGTAAGCACATTAGCGGAGCTCCCACTGTCGATTAAGATCTTTTTTACATGATGTCTAGCGATCGTCATCGAAACAACGACGCTATCATCTTTTACAACATTACCCCCCGCTATATCTCCCCCAGAAGGGATTACATCATCTAGCTCTTCCCCTCCCCTTGGCCTCTTAGAAGATGAGGCTCTTCCTCGAGATATCATGCCTACCATCCGTTCAGTTGGAGTATTATCAATATTAGCTTGAGCAGGAGGAGGTCCCATCAAAGCCGGTACGGGAGGAGCTTCTTTCTTCTGGATGTATTGCCCAAGGTATCCCCTCTGGATTAGTTCTTCGATGGCTTGCTTCAAGTTCCGACATTCTTCAGTATCGTGGCCGTAATCTCTATGGAAACGGCAATATCGGCTTCTGTCGCGGGCTGTGCCCTTCTTCATCGGGGGTGGACGCCGTAAATAAGGCTCGTTTTCAATTTCCATGAGGACGTGAGCCCGGGTTACCAAGAGGGGTGTGAGATGGTCTTCTCTGAGAGGCTAGCTCTTGCGGCGGTCAATTGGTTGACATAAGGGTTCGGACTTCTTGGAAGGAGGTCCATTCAACTCTGGGCGAGCGGGTCTTTTGCTAGTTCTCCCTTGCGCGCCCCTCCTGGACGAATCAGCTTCGTCGGCACGGATATACTTCTGCGCACGGCTGAGGAGATCAGCATAAGAAGAAGGAGGTCTTTTGTCCAGGGAATAGGTAAAACGGGAGGGACGGAGCCCCCATTTTAGAGCCAGAGTAGCTACAGCATCCTCAAGATGATAGACTTCTATGGCCGCCACCTTGAAACGAGTTATAAAATCTTTCAAAGATTCTCCTTCTTGCTGTTGCACGGAGAATAAGCTGTCTGCCACTCGAGGAATTTTTCGACAAGCATCGAAATGAGCCAGAAAAGATCTCTCCAGTTGCCGAAAAGAATTAACACTGCGTGAGGGCAGACGAGAATACCAAACACGGGCTGCCTTGCGGAGGGTGGCCGGGAAGGCGACGCACAAGAGGGCATCCGTTGCTCCTTGGACCTGCATGATAGCTTTATAGCTCTCTAGATGATCTAGGGGATCAGTGGTACCGTCATAGGGATCCAATTGAGGAAATCGGAATCTCCTTGGAATGGGTTCTTCCATAACCTGCCGAGTAAGAGGGGGGCGGGTGTCATAATCCGACCCCGGTTGATTATTGATCCTTTGGCTGAGTTCCTTCAGTCTGCGATCTTGCTCTTCAAGACGCTTTTCCATTTTATCAGTCATACGTCCTTCGGTTGGTTCAGGAGAACTGGAAGGAGACTGATGACGCCACCGGCGGTGCTCTATATAAGGTTCCTTCCCCCGTCGTCGCCCGGCAGGTGGGCTGCTAGGGGAATGGGACAAAGAGCGCGAGCCGTCGTAGGAGCTTTGAGAGCGCCGCCTTCCGGAGGAATAAGGGCGGAGAGGCTTTGTCGGAGGGGATCTCACTCGAGCCGATTGTCGGCTGACAGGAGTGGCCGACCTGGGCAACAAAGGCGGCTCGTGCCGTTGTTGGGCTCCTCTAGAATGCTGCTCTTGCATCTGCTGAACCATTCCAACAAGAGTTTGAACTTGTTGGGTGAGGATCAGCAATGGATCTTAAGGAATAGTTGGAGCTGGCAGCGGCGAGGAAGGAACCGGAGGGTTTGATTTCACCGGTTCATAAGGGCCAAGGGTTTTGAGATCATGGTCGGGAGGCGAGAGATGCCCCCCAGACCAATCAGAAGGATCTTCTTCCAGAGATCTAGAGTTCATGTTTGTGGAACCGTAGAACAGGTATGTCTCACTGCTCCGACGATGGTCCCCTTCTTGGCGCGCCAATCTGTTGATGCTGGATCATCAGATTCTTCTCTTATTATGAGATCTCTTTCGGAAAGAAGAAAAAAGTTCCTTCTGCCTCCTCCTTCCTACCTTTTATCCCCTTCCTCCATTTTCTTTTCCTTTTTCTTTTTTAATTCCAGAGATCCACGTGTGGGATCAACATTCGTCTTCTTTTTTCCTCAGCTACGTGGTCATTCCTGGATCGTTAATAATAAAGGTATTCAGAAACTTACTCATGAAGGTAAGGGTTTTCATGATGACCTTGGTTATCCCAAGGGAATATCAGGGTTAGTGGAGATGTCAGAGTCAGAGAAAATGTATCTGGCTCTAAATTAGGAGCTCAGTATCTCCTCTTTCTAGATAAACGGCGGTGTTTCAGTGTTTGTTTTATTCAGATCATTTAAAGCGTTATGATGCTTAATAACCCTCGATTTCTGTTCTGAATATGACGGTTCATCATGTTTTAGTGGTTTTGATTTAAGAATCATTTTCAAATTGGGGGGCCGCCCAGGATTAGGGGCCGCCCAGACTCTAGGGGCCGCCCAGGATTGGGGGCCGCCCAGAACTCTCGGGGCCACCCAGGATTGGGGGCCGCCCAGGATTGGGGGCCGCCCAGAACTCTGGGGGCCGCCCAGGATTGGGGGCCGCCCAGGACTGGGCACCGCCCAGGCTCTGGGGGCTGCCCAGGATTGGGGGCCGCCTAGACTCTGGGGGCCGCCCAGACTCTGGGGGCCTCCCAGACTCTGGGGGCCGCCCAGGACTGGGGGCCGCCCAGACTCTGGGGGCCGCCCAGGACTGGGAGCCGCCCAGGACTGGGGGCCGCCCAGTCTCTGGGGTCCGTCCAGGACTGAGGGCCGCCCAGGACTGGGGGCCGCCCAGACTCTGGGAGCCGTCCAGACTCTGGGAGCTGCCCAGGACTGGGGGCCGCCCAGTCTCTGGGGGCCGCCCAGGATTGGGGGCCGCCCAGACTCTGGGGGCCGCCCAGGGCTGAGGGCCGCCCAGACTCTAGGGGCCGTCCAGGATCAGAGGCCCTTTATTTTCTAACCATTTTTATTTATTATCCATATCAGTGATGGTTAATATGAAATATGAAATCCAAGCACTGCACCAAAACATTATCCCTATATCCCCAAAATTGAAGAAAAGGATGTTTTGGTTTCAGATAGGACTGACCAAAATAAGGACATGTTTGGTAGTTTTAGGTCAACCAACTTGTGTGGTCAAATTTCTTATATTTGTTTTATTTATGCCAATTTTATATATATTTTTTAGAAAAATCAAATCCTAAATATAGGTAGTTTTATGACATTCAAGAAGATTTTGGATCATTCTATAAGCTCCGAAGGACTTAGAGGGAGAGTAAAAAAAGAAAAGAACCGATTTATTATTACTTTTGTTGAGCTATTAGCAATTCTCATATAAGAGGAGACTCAATATATCAAAAAAAAACCAAAAATCAAATATATTCAATCTTTACGTTTAGCACATAGGTAGATATCATAATTGTAGTATCAATATTACCTGACAATAGACCTCATTATATACTTTTCAATACCATATTTATTCATTACAAAACACACAACTTTAATTGAAAAAAAAAAAGTAGGGAAATTACCATCAAGCTCTCGGTTTGATGGTATCACCCCTTGCCATGCAAGGGAACGGCGTCCGATTCTAGTTAGAGGAGTCAACTCCCAAGGGTAGGGTGCGTATAGGATAGTAAAGATGGTGCTTAGCCCCTCCTAGCCTTAAAATATATTTTTTTCTTAAAAAAAAGTGGGCAGATTGTGAAGTTGTTAATATGATTGATGTGATCAAACAGTAAGGTACTATATCATCCCATCTGAAATGACAACTGAACTATCGAAGACTTCATAAAAAATGCTCATTAGAAACCTGATACAAAGACAAGGTCAAAACCTTTCCAATAAAACTAATCAAAATTTATGAAATTTACCTAATCATCTTATACAATAATATCTACTGACTTCACCTTATGAATAGCATTATATAGTTGCACATTATAGTTCAAATTCAGAATGTTGTGGAACCGAACCAGCATGTCTTCACAAGAAACAAAGTGACATGAAAGACTTTTCAAATAGAGCAACAACATGTCCACTGACAACACTCATTAAAATTATATATATATATATATAACAAGTTATGCATGAAAGACTTTTCAAACAATAATACCTATAGGCTCTTTGAAGGAAGTGATTGTTTATAAAGGATCGATGTTTCTCTAATTGAGAAGTCTTCAAATAATGATGGTATTAGATGACACGGGATTCCAATAATGACTTAATAATAGCAGGTAAATTAGTAATGCATTCATATGGCCTCCTAAAGGAAAAGAATAATAATAAATAGAAGCAGTGCATAGCATAACTTGGATGGTTGGAACAGAAGAATGTGCTAAACAACTGGACTCCACCACGAACATATTCTGTGATAGCGAACAGACTAAGATATTCTATAATAAGAAGAGAAACTGTCACGCTCCAGACCCTATATTGGATCTAGAGGTGGCAACCCACCGCATGTCGGGCATGCAAGGCGTTCCGAAATATAACATTTAATACAAAAAGGGGTAATAATTATAATTCATCCAATTTAAATGGTTCTTAATACAAACCATAACCATACGTTTTAGACTACATGCCAAATTACATAACTCAATGGGGTTACAACAAAGTACTGGATCTAAGTCACTCTGATAGCTGCTTCAACTACCCCATATCCTCATCTTCAGTTCTGTGGCTCTGAAAAACATTGTGAGATTTAAATGAGCTCACACTCAATAAGTAAGCCAACTATAATGTAATTTAATCACTTCATGCTTTTATAAACTAAATTTTTCCACAATAAATATTTGCCAAGCTCCCATATTTCAGATACATTTACCATGTTATCAAAACATGCATCATATGCTCAAAATAGATTTTGGAAGCAGTTGCCATATATAGTATATCAAGAATATACAATTTCAAGATAAACCCACTGTAAATGGCATGTAAAAATATATTTTTATACCAATGTCCCACGGCCACACACTATGTACACATAACACCCCTCTCGGGTGCAACACCCCCCTCGGGTGTATCCTCCCTAAATATCCCCTAGGAGTCAGGGTCCTGGAACCAGTGTCATGCACTCACATCCTGCCATATCCGGCTACAACACACCCTAAGAGTGTGTTCTCCATATACCCCCCTATGGAGATGGGTTCCGGTGCCATGTGGCATAATATTGCTATATCCTGTCACAGCACACCTCCTGGGTGTGTGTGCTCCATATACCCCCTATGGAGTTGGGTCCCGATGCCAAGTGAGTCATGCAACATATCACATCATACCATATCATAGCGGACCATAGTGGGACATATCATCATATACACAAGGTATCATTTGCTAAATAGCATGTATTGTTGCAAAAATGCAATCCATATACTTTTCATAAAAATATGTCTCATACACATGTATATTTATAAAACCTTTAACAATTTCAAAGTCATGCCAATTGATCAGTTGTCCACATAGATACCCAATTATTTATAAAATATAATAAATAATAAACTAATCATAGCAAAGGCTCATTTACAAATAATAATACCAATCCAGTTTCTTATTTTTCAAATAATGCAATATATAATAATATAACATTTAAATACATAATTTTTATATTTTAATAATTTATAAAAATTATGATAAATGACTTACTTACCTCCTGGCGCTAATCCAACGATATAATTCGGCTATTTAAGCACCTGGGTACCTACAGCATCAATTTCCCAATTTTTAGTCCCCAAAAGTAGCATATCAAAATAGCTTTTAGCTCTACCCAATTTTAATCCCGGGGCCAACTTGGGGCTTGAATATCTCCCACTACATAAGCCCAAATGGGAAAATAAAAATACCCCCAGAAACTAAAATCAACACTGATCTGGGGCATACTTTTGTTTTTCCATTTTTAGCCCAATACAGGGTTCAAATCGTGGCCCAAAAATGGCTCGCGAAACGGCCCAATAGGGCCCAAAAGGGGGGAACGGCCCGAACCGGCCCGCTCCCCCTATTTCCCCCGCCTCCCCTGTTTCGTCCGAAACAGGGGAAGCGTGTGCCGGCGGCCGGGGCCGCCGCCGGCCACTTCCCGGAGGGGCCCGGCCACCGCCGACCGGCCCAGGGTTGGCCGCCGCCGTGGCCGAGCTCCTCCTCCTCTCTCTCTTCCTCTATTTCCCTCTCTCTCTTCCGTTGCCCGCCGCGGCTTCTACCCTGCCGGTGGCACGGCCGACCACCACGGCCAGCCGGACCTCCACCGGATGCTGCCCCGGCGCCGGTGGAGGCCGCCGACAGCAGCCCGGGCCCGGCGAGCCGGCGGGCACTCCGCTGGGCCCGAACCAAGCCGCGGAGTGGCTTGGCTCCAAAAGAAGGGAGGGCCGCTCGGCGGCCCTCCAATGCCTTCTCCAGCCGCCTCGAGCAGCCGAACACCACCCCTCCCCGCTCCTCCGGCCGCCTCGAGCGGCCGAGCACGGTAACGGGAGAAATTCCTCTCATTTACCCACTCTTTGTCTCACTGCCACAGAGAAATCGAAGAAAAAAAAATGGGGGGGGATTACCTAAGGATTGATGGCGATAGATGGAGGAAGAGGCTCCCCTCTTCCTCCCCATTTATAGAGGCAAGGGGAGGACCAGCCCTCCCCTGCTGCTCGCGTGAAGAGGGGTGCCAATGCGCCCCTCTTCCTTGACCGACGGGCACCGCCCACGTAATGCACGCGGGTGGCGCCGCAGAAGACACAGGGGCTCACATTCTCTCCTCCTTAAAAAATTTTGGCCTCGAAATTGATGCACAACATATAACATTTAGAATCCAAAGCTTTGATCATAAGAATTTTTATCTTTTTATTTACATATACTAAGATACAAATAGGTATGGATATTTCTTTTTCACTTCCTCCTCCAGCTCCCAAGTAGCCTCCCTCTCAGAATGGTTACTCCACTGAACCTTGACATAGGGAATGCTACGCCGTCTTAAGACTTGGTCCTTGCGGTCCACAATACGCACAGGATGCTCTTCATATGTCAGATCATTCCTTAACTGCATGGGCTCAAACTGTATCACATGGCTGGGGTCAGAAATGTACTTTCTCAACATAGATACATGAAATACATTGTGTACCCCAGAGAGCACTGGAGGTAATGCCAGGCTATAAGCCACCTCCCCTACTTTACTCAGAATCTCAAATGGCCCAATGTATCGTGGACTTAATTTACCTTTAATCCCAAATCTCATCACATTTTTGGTTGGGGATATTTTCAGAAAGACATGGTCTCCAACCTGAAATTTTAGCTCCCTTCTTCTCACATCTGCATAGCTTTTCTGTCGGCTCTGAGCTGTGCGGAGCCGTTCCTTAATCAACTGCACCTTCTCTACTGTCTGCCGAATCAGTTCAGGGCCCAACAATCTTCTCTCTCCCACATCATCCCAACATAAGGGGGATCTGCATTTTCTACCATACAAGGCCTCAAATGGAGCCATCTGGATACTGTCTTGGTAACTATTATTATAAGAAAATTTTACTAAAGATAAGTGGTTGTCCCAAGCACCGCCCAAGTCCATCACACAGGCTCGCAACATGTCCTCCAGGGTCTGTATGGTCCTCTCAGACTGCCCATCTGTCTGAGGATGAAAGGCTGTGCTGAAGTTCAATTTGGTCCCCAGAGCCCTATGAAGACTCTTCCAAAATTGGGACACAAACCTAGTATCCCGATCTGATACAATAGATACGGGGACACCATGAAGCCTCACAATTTGTTCAATATACATGTTGGCTAATCTCTCACTGGAAATCCCAACTCTGAATGGCAGGAAATGGGCTGACTTCGTCAATCTGTCTACAATGACCCACACCGCATCATTATTTCTAGGGGTCTTAGGCAGACCAGTCACGAAGTCCATAGTAATCTTTTCCCATTTCCACTGTGGAATCATCAGAGATTGAAGAGGTCCCGCAGGCCTTTGATGTTCAGCCTTTACTTGCTGACATATTAAACATTTGGCCACATACTGAGCAATCTCTCTTTTCATTCCCTTCCACCAAAAATTTTCTTTTAGGTCTCTGTACATCTTGGTGCCTCCTGGGTGCACTGTATAGGGAGAGTAGTGGGCCTCCCTCAGAATTTCTGCTCTTAGTTCCACCGCATTTGGCACACAGAGCCTGCCATCAAATCTCAGGGATCCATCCTCCATTATAGCAAATTCATTTTGAACCCCTGACTTCACAGCTTCTTTAATCTTTTGCAGGTCCAGGTCTTCTTTCTGGGAGGACTTGATCCTATCTATTAGAGTGGGTTGGAGTACAAGTGCTGCCACAAGTCCATCGGACTGCTGTACTCGCAATCCAACCTCCAACTTCTCAAGTCCCTCCAGATGTGAGGTTGAGAAGTGATCATAGAAGCTAACTCTGAGGAGGACTTCCTACTCAAAGCATCAGCTACCACATTGGCCTTCCCTGGATGATAGTGCAGGTTCAGGTCATAATCTTTTAGTAGCTCCATCCACCTCCTCTGTCTCAAATTTAACTCCTTCTGAGTGAAGATGTATTTCAGACTTTTGTGGTCTGTATACACATCACATGTCTCTCCATACAGATAATTCCGCCAAATCTTCAAGGCAAAAATCACGGCGGCCAACTCCAGGTCATGGGTAGGATAGTTTTGCTCGCATGGCTTTAACTGCCGGGAGGCATAGGCTATCACCTTCTTATTTTGCATCAAACACATCCCAATCCCTTTCGAGAAGCATCCGTGAATAGGGTGAATCCTCCAGATCCTGATGGAAGGGTAAGGACGGGGGCTGATACTAGGCGTTGCTTCAGTTCCTGAAAACTTCTCTCACACTCCTCAGTCCAATCAAACTTCGCTTGTTTTTGGGTCAAGCGAGTCAGGGGTAGAGCAATGCGAGAGAAGCCTTCCACAAATCTGCGATAATATCCAGCCAGCCCCACGAAACTTCTTATTTCAGACACATTGGAAGGCCTACACCAGTTAACAACTGCCTCAATCTTCTTTGGATCCACAGATATGCCATCTTTAGATATTATATGACCCAAGAATGATACTTGGCTTAACCAGAAGTCACACTTCTGCAACTTGGCATAAAGCTTTTTCTTCCAAGAGTTTGCAGAACAATCTTCAGGTGGTCCACATGCTCCTCCTGGCTTTTAGAATACACCAGGATGTCATCAATGAACACCACCACAAACTGGTCCAAGTATGGCTTAAAGATTCTATTCATCAAGTCCATGAATACTGCCGGGCATTAGTCAACCCAAACGGCATCACTAAGAACTCGTAGTGGCCATACCTAGTCCTGAATGCTGTCTTAAGCACATCCCCAGCCTTGACCTTGAGTTGATGGTATCCTGACCGAAGATCAATCTTCGAGAATACCCGAGCTCCTTGGAGTTGATCAAATAGATCATCAATCCTTGGCAGAGGATACTGTTCCGCACTGTTACCCTATTGATTTCACGGTAATCAATGCAGAGCCGAAGACTTCCATCTTTCTTTTTGACAAATAAAACTGGAGCACCCCAAGGAGATACACTAGGTCTGATGAATCCCCGGTCAAGGAGCTCCTGCAATTGGCTCTTCAACTCTTTTAGCTCAGCTGGGGCCATACGGTATGGGGCCTTGGATATAGGTCCAGTGCCAGGGGCCAAATCAATAGTGAACTCAACCTCCCGATCTGGGGGTAATTCGGTCAAATCATCTGGGAATACATCAGGAAATTCCCGAGCCACTGGAATATCCTCCAACTTGACCTCATCCTTGAAGATCTTTGACCATAGCAAGAACCCTTGGCTACCCTCTTCAAATACTCGCGGCCTGTAGTGCTGACACGAACACCGAGGCCAGATGTTCCTGACTTCCAGTAAAACTGAATTTAGGTTGATTAGGAATTTTGAAGATCACCATCTTCCTGAAACAGTCTACTGAAGCATGATAGGAGGCCAACCAGTCCATCCCAAGGATAACATCGAATGATTTTAGTGGGAGGACGATTAGATCGGCCTTCAATCTCCTATCCCCCATGTTAATCAGGCAAGATCTGCATACTGAGTCTACCCTCATAACATCACCATTTGGGAGAGCAATGCACAACTCCTGCTCTAGGGGAACGGGTGTCAAGGATCATCCTTAGCGAGATATGTGCCAGATACAAATGAATGCGTGGCACCCGGATCTACTAAGAATTGAGCATAAGCATTGCCTACTTTAATTATACCTGGTCACAAAATTTAGTTTATCTTAGATGTCATGAGGTTTAACAATACTTTTATCATTCATGATCAATGCATCCCATTGCATATGAATGAAGTAATCTTAAACTAGTACTTAAGTAACAGGCGTACCTATCACAATGGAGTTGGAAGCGGCAGCATCCTGTTGTGTGAGAGTAAAGACCCTTCCCTGGGTCCTAGGCTGCTGCTGCTGGCCTCTGCCTTGATCCGCGGGAGGCTGCTGATCCCTCCGAAGGGGACAAGTGGCCATCTTGTGACCCACCTGCCCACATATGAAGCAGGCACCAGCCGCCCCGCGGCACCACTTGCCTGGGTGGGAGTTTCCGCATTGAGGGCAACGAGTTTCTGTACTCTTTGGTCCTGAGGGGGCCTGATAAGGACCTTTCTTCTTGGCCTGTCCTGAAGACTGGCCAGAAGGAGGCCACTTCTTCTTCCTCTGTTGCTGCCCCCACTGCTTATGGACCACACCCATATCTCTCTCAATCACCAGGGCCTTGTTCACCACAGCACTGAATGTGGAGAGTTCAAAGGCATTGACTGCTTGCATCAGTCTAGGCCTCAGTCCCTCGGTGAACTTGATAATCTTGGCTCTCTCAGTGGCGGCTATGTCTGGAGCAAACCGAGCCAACCGGGTAAACTCGGCTTCATACTGCGCCATAGAGAGATTTCCTTGCTCCAGTTTCACAAACTCTGACTGCATCTGCCTCTGCACACTATTGGGGAAGTATTTGTCATAGAAGACTTCCTTAAACTCTCCCCAGGAAACAGCCCGTCCATCCATTCGCTGCTCCACAAGTAGCCACCAATCATATGCCTCCCCCTGAAGGAGGTAGGTAGCGAATCTGATTCGCTCCTCCTCTTGGCTACCATGAGCTGCAAAGGCTTTCTCCATCTCCCTCATCCATTTTTCAGCATCGGCAGGGTTAGTGGATCCACAAAAGGGAGCAGGGGCCAAGCTCTTGAACTCAGCAAAGCTCCGGCCCCCTCCCCGTCAGGGCTGGAATGGAGCCGACTGAGCAGGCTGCGGAGCGGGAGAGGCAGGCCGAGCAGGCTGGATTTGCTGAATCTGTTGCTGCATGGCTTGCATAGCCTGCGACATTCCCGCCAGAGTCTGAAGCAACTGGGCTTGAAATTGTGGTTGATCATTGTCAGCTAAATTAACGGAACCAGAGCCTCCGGAAGCTTGCTGGCCTCCCTGCTGGCCCGAGTCACTAGCCTGGGAGTTCCCAATAGGCCGCAGACTCCTAGTGCGACGTGGCATCCTTAACTCCTGCCAGAGTTAGGTCCCAGTCAATAACCTTGTAAACCACAAAATTCAGGCTTCCAAAATATATTACTTGAAATTTGTAATAAAGTTATCACCCTCCCAATGTAATCCTAATGTTCTGCCTAGTATCATCTGGGGTTTGTCCCTAAGGAGTAAACCTAGGCTCTGATACCACATAAGCTGTCACGCCCCAGACCCTATATTGGATCTAGAGGTGGCAACCCGCCACATGCCGGGCATGCAAGGCGTTCCGAAATATAACATTTAATACAAGAAGGGGTAATAATTATAATTCATCCAATTTAAATGGTTCTTAATACAAACCATAACCATACGTTTTAGACTACATGCCAAATTACATAACTCAATGGGGTTACAACAAAGTACTGGATCTAAGTCACTCTGATAGCTGCTTCAACTACCCCATATCCCCATCTTCAGTTCTGTGGCTCTGAAAAACATTGTGAGATTTAAATGAGCTCACACTCAATAAGTAAGCCAACTATAATGTAATTTAATCACTTCATGCTTTTATAAACTAAATTTTTCCACAATAAATATCTGCCAAGCTCCCATATTTCAGATACATTTACCATGTTATCAAAACATGCATCATATGCTCAAAATAGATTTTGGAAGCAGTTGTCATATATAGTATATCAAGAATATACAATTTCAAGATAAACCCACTGTAAATGGCATGTAAAAATATTTTTATACCAATGTCCCACGGCCATACACTATGTACACATAACACCCCTCTCGGGTACGTGCAACACCCCCCTCGGGTGTATCCTCCCTAAATATCCCCGAGGAGTCAGGGTCCTGGAACCAGTGTCATGCACTCACATCCTGCCATATCCGGCTACAACACACCCCAAGAGTGTGTTCTCCATATACCCCCCTATGGAGATGGGTCCCGGTGCCATGTGGCATAATATTGCCATATCCTGTCACAGCACACCTCCTGGGTGTGTGTGCTCCATATACCCCCCTATGGAGTTGGGTCCCGGTGCCAAGTGAGTCATGCAATATATCACATCATACCATATCATAGCGGACCATAGTGGGACATATCATCATATACACAAGGTATCATTTGCTAAATAGCATGTATTGTTGCAAAAATGCAATCCATATACTTTTCATAAAAACATGTCTCATACACATGTATATTTATAAAACCTTTAACAATTTCAAAGTCATGCCAATTGATCAGTTGTCCACATAGATACCCAATTATTTATAAAATATAATAAATAATAAACTAATCATAGCAAAGGCTCATTTATAAATAATAATACCAATCCAGTTTCTTATTTTTCAAATAATGCAATATATAATAATATAACATTTAAATACATAATTTTTATATTTTAATAATTTATGAAAATTATGATAAATGACTTACTTACCTCCTAGCGCTAATCCAACGATGTAATTCGACTATTTAAGCACCTGGGTACCTACAGCATCAATTTCCCAATTTTTAGTCCCCAAAAGTAGCATATCAAAATAGCTTTTAGCTCTACCCAATTTTAATCCCGGGACCAACTTGGGGCTTGAATATCTCCCACTACATAAGCCCAAATGAAAATAAAAATACCCCCAGAAACTAGAATCAACACTGATCTGGGGCATACTTTTGTTTTTCCATTTTTAGCCCAATACAGGGTTCAAATCGTGGCCCAAAAATGGCTCGTGAAACGGCCCAATAGGGCCCAAAAGGGGGGAACGGCCCGAACCGGCCCGCTCCCCCTATTTCCCCCGCCTCCCCTGTTTCGTCCGAAACAGAGGAAGCATGTGCCGGCGGCCGGGGCCACCGCCGGCCACTTCCTGGAGGGGCCCGGCCACCGCCGACCGGCCCAGGGCCGACCGCCGCCGTGGCCGAGCTCCTCCTCCTCTCTCTCTTCCTCTATTTTCCTCTCTCTCTTCCGTTGCCCGCCGCGGCTTCTACCCCTCCCGGTGGCACGGCCGGCCACCACGGCCGGCCGGACCTCCACCGGACGCTGCCCCGGCGCCGGTGGAGGCCGCCGACAGCAGCCCGGGCCCGGCGAGCCGGCGGGCACTCCGCCGGGCCCGAACCAAGCCGCGGAGCGGCTTGGCTCCAAAAGAAGGGAGGGCCGCTCGGCGGCCCTCCAATGCCTTCTCCGGCCGCCTCGAGCGGCCGGACACCACCCCTACCCGCTCCTCCGGCCACCTCGAGCGGCCGGGCATGGTAACGGAAGAAATTTCTCCCGTTTACCCACTCTTTGTCTCACTGCCACAGAGAAATCGTGGAAGAAAAAAAAAGGGGGGGGGGGATTACCTAAGGATTGATGGCGATAGATGGAGGAAGAGGCTCCCCTCTTCCTCCCCATTTATAGAGGCAAGGGGAGGACCAGCCCTCCCCTGCTGCTTGCGTGAAGAGGGGTGCCAATGCGCCCCTCTTCCTTGACCGACGGGCGCCGCCCACGTAATGCACGCGGGTGGCGCCGCAGAAGACACAGGGGCTCACAGAAACCAATTGCAACCGCTGCCTTTCTGCTGGCACCCAAGTCTTGTGAAAAAGAGGTGATAAAATGTAGTATAACATTACTATGTAGTCTGACGACAAAAGCATGTAAAATTATATAGAGCACTTGATGATCATGTTGGCGATGGGAATTAAGCACGAAAAATTGTAGGAATTTAACTTCATGGGAAAGGGAGATATTTGAGTTCATTTCCACATTGTTGGATCTTGGGAGGACAGCTAGAAGAGCAACATCAAAAAGACACGAGCAAATCAAACAAGCAAGAAAGCAACGAGCATCCACAAGAAACAAATTTCCCACAATTATAGTAAATTGTGCTGAAAATCTCTCTCATATCAAATGAAGGTGGCCAATGACTTTCTTTTTTGTCTCTAAGCACCTCAGTAATCTAATCTGAGACAGAGATGGAAATATACTCCTTTCAAAGAAAAAGGATGGTCTCATGATGTGGAGAAATAATTTATATTATCGAACTGCAAATAAAATCAGTAATTAAAAAGCCAAGTTTCTGCCAACTTATCGTAGATCATTCAACAAGGTCAAGTTTTTTCCCATAGAAACTTCACAAACTTATAACTGCTCTGGTGAACCATTACCCGATTCATGATCCTGACCAAAGACTAGTTTTGGAATTCCAATTGAATCAAATTTGTGCCACACAAAATACAAAAAAAAAAAAAAAAAAAAAAAAAAGAAGGAAATAACATTGCCACTGGACAAAAATCTCACCCCTGTTTGCTGCTGCTTTAATCCTCCACTAGTCGCAACAATGCTGCCGCGAAAAAACTTACAATTAAATAGAATAAAAATGAATCAATATTATGATTTAAAACCAAAAACTCAACCAACACATCATAAACCTCAAAATCGTATTCGATTTCCCAGTAATCTCTGCTTTTCGATTACATTTTCCAGCTAAAAAAATTCCATTTTTTTTTTTTAAATGTTAACACATACTCGTGAATTCACTGCTCGCATTGCTGCATCCATGGAAGTCCTTCGCCTGCTTCGAACCCCACAGATCACTCACCGGACTCCCTCCCCACCTCCACTCTATATATATGCATGCGAAAAAATAAAATAAAATAAAGGAGAAAATAAAAAAACCAAATGAAACAAAGCAATCAGCCCAATCAAGCTAGAGAACAAAAACTACGAACTGCGACACTAAACGTATCGGCAGCGACCACGTTCCTCTGCAGCTCCGCCGGATTCTTTAGCTAAAACATGGAGCAAAAATGGCAGTGAGAAAATCAAAGAAGAAAAGCGATGGAGAAAGAGAAAGGATTGATGGAGTACAAGGAGGGAGGGGTGGTTGTGACAGCGGCGGTGGAAGAGGGGCCGGGTGGGGGAAGGAGGGGTGGTCAGGGAAGGGAGGGGCTGGGCGAGAAGGGAGAGCGAGGCGAAGATGACGAGGAGCAGCAGCGCGGTGGCGGCGAGCTAATGGTTTGGCTAGGATCACCCGCCGGTTGTGGTGGCGCCGCCGCTGCAAGCCCATGTCTTCCTCTTCTTATTTAAAAAGCTTTCTCGTTCAAATACAACGGCGACGGCGACGAATTCTTCCACTCCGGCGACGACGTACGATTCCATTGGAAGCACAACTGCTGGGGTGAAGAAAAATATTAAGAGAGAGAGAGAGAGGAGGAGAGTATGGTTTGGTTGTTTGTTTTAGTCGTCGGGTTAGGAGTTGGGAAGTATCCAATAGGTTAGGGCGGGGTTGGATCATGGGAATTGTGGTCTATTAACAGTTATAAAATGGAGGGAATATATCCGAATTTGGAATACGAAGAGAACCAGCACTTCTCTTACAGCAATCATGGGAATTTTTTTTTTT
Source organism: Calamus simplicifolius (assembly GCA_900491605.1). NCBI lineage: Eukaryota > Viridiplantae > Streptophyta > Magnoliopsida > Arecales > Arecaceae > Calamus > Calamus simplicifolius. Next base: position 1,449,082 of record UESW01003889.1, read on the forward strand.
TTTACTTTTTAAATACTTAAAGACCATATAAATTGCATAAAAATATAGTTATTATAATTGCATAAAAATAGTATTATAATTATAATATATTATGTAGTATAAAATAAGATAATATAATCATATTATAAAAATACTATAATAGTTAAAAGTATAATATATTATCTTTTATAATTCTTATTCTAAAAACGTTCACTTAGTTTGGTTTTCAAATATATGTTAAAGTCTTATAATACTTTCAAATATAATTATTAAATAATAATAATTTTTTTTTTTTTTGTAAAAGTTCTCTTTTTAAAAGCTTTACTGCTTAATGTTTTATTTTCAAAAGTTCTCTTTCTAACAACTTAGGCCTTTAGTGGTTGGTCAATCGAAACCGTAAGTCATTCTTAGGTAAATCTGGCCTATCAAATGGTTTGTAAACTAAACTAATCCATGAACACACACTACTCTACAATAATGTGCAAATGGGGGCCATAATAATATGCTCATTATTTGGTATGGTCTATGAGTCATGTAGCAGATCAAGCCTACTCAAGAATTAATGGCTCCAAAATCCACTGAATGCGTTGGTTATCTCCTGGATAAAGAGTTTGGAGATAGAGAGAATGGACGTTGTTAAGAAATATTGGTGTGCGAATTTTAATGCAAGATGGATGCTGATTTGAGGCTTTGATGGTGTCCCACGGATTGCAATCTTTGATGTGTTAACTTGATCTAGCTGAAATTTTGGTTGGGAGATAAAGCCAGTGAGATGGTCAACTTCAGACTTACTCCATGAGAGTGGTAAGCATTCTTATCAAAAAGCCAAAGATAGGAAATAAGCTTGACAATTCTTGGTCTACTTGGATGTTGCCTTTGGGGAACTCGTTCAGATCGAAGGTCAACAATTCCGGGATGGAAAGCATCACCTATAACTCCTTGCAATGCTATCAAGCCCAATTAATGTTGGGTTCAATACTTACATTTTGTAGGTTTAATAACATATTGGGCTGAAAATATGATTTAAAGATATGAAATCTATAGCTTTTAAAAGAAGCTTAAAATTAATTTTCTTAAGTATTGATTATATAGCTAAACAGTTATGAGCGCAATTTATGTTCTGATCATAAATTAACTGTTTAACTAGTGAATCAATGGTACTTAAAGGAACAAGAGATAATTAGAGGGGTACAACGGTTATTTCACCTAGCTCTAATTATAAACTAATTATAGAGTGTTGAATTATATATAATGATTATATCAGTGGATGACTCAAGTTTTCGAGTAAAAATTAATATGTAATTTTTAAGAGTGCAGTCTCGAGTTTTTAGTAGAATAACTTCGAGATTAATAAACTAAATAAATAATTAAAGAGTTTTAATTAAGTTTATTCAAGTTTATTGGAGCTTCAAATTATGGGTCCATGGTTTCTACACCATCTTAGGTTAATCACATCAAATACTCTTAGATTAAATAATTAATATGAATAATTATTTATTTTTTCTTAAATAAAATATTTATTGAAACTTTATAATAAATAGTTTATTATGAAGATAATGATCAATTTGATTGATTATTTTTTTCTTATTTATTTTGGTACAATAAATTAGTTATTGAATAAAATAAAAATATATTTAGACATATTGTTTATATAATAATTGATATGAATGGTTGCACATAAATGTTATTATGGAACATCTCACAAGAGAATTTTTGCTCTTGTAAGTGAAGCATATTATGAATTAATGGAGAGAGAAAAATTTTAATTTTTGATATTTTTGATAATATGATTATTGAAAATATTAAAAATAAAAAATTTTAATTTATTAGATATTTGAAATTAATAATATTTAAAATTATTAAATAGGATTTGATAATTTAGATATTATTATATTTATTTAGATATTATTTATAAATTAGTTGCAAATAAGAAAATAACTTTTTCATTGATATGATCAAGGAGTTGACGTACATGTGTAGAGAATTGTTTTCATGCCATCAAAATAATTATAATAGATAAAAGTTCTAAATTAAATTAATTTAAAAATAAATTAAATAGATTTTTTTTGATTTAGCTAGAGCCTAGAAATAGGGCACAAGGTGGACTTTCAGAGAATGTGACATAATGAAAGAAAAGTTTCTCTCTTCCTTTTCTTCCTTATACACCAACTCTTTTATGAGAAATAGAGAAAAACAAGAGTGAGCCCACTCTCATAATTCAATACCAATCCTAAAAAATATGAGAAAGACTCTGGTTTCATTTTTATTTTGTAGGTATTTTATGACGTGCCTCGGCCTGTATACTCTACCATGGGATTCTTCCTCCATAGCTTTGAATCCGGTAGTAGAACGCGTCTGCTCCTTCGAGACCTCAACACATCGGTATATTTTTTATATAGAAAAATTATATGCTAATTTTTTCTTTTGATATGATGATATTAATTTTATGCATGTTAAACAATTTGCATGCTTCCGCTATATATATATAATGATATTTTTTTTCAAAAATTTCTACAAATGGTATCAGAACGATCATGCACTAATATTAATATTATCATGATTGTGTGATATGTGATATTACATGTTTATAAATATTTGATATTTGGCTTACATGTCTGAATGGGTACATAAATATTTGATATTTGACATGCTAATATTTGGATGGATACATAAATATTTGATATTTGGTATATGCTGATATTTTACTTTTTACTATGTACTATTTGCTTAAAAGTTGAGCATGAGATAATAGATCCTGAGATTTGTGGGCATGGGATTTGATTATGTTCTTGTCCCATGGGTAATCCAAGAGGAAAACTACTAGTAGTACCTTGGATTTCTTTTTCAATGGATATATAGTAGGGATATTTTTTTTCAATGGATGTATGATAGGAATATTAGAGACGCACCACAAGGAAAGCTACTAGTAGTACCTTGATATGTTTGACCCAATTACCTACGATCTAGAGAGCACAATAGGCTGCATCTCTAATTTAATTACCACATGTTTGAAATTAATTTTAGAAGCCAAAAAATTTGCGATTTGATCACATATACACTACAACAAAAATTAGCTATGACAACGTTTTCTTCCGCGTGCCATAGAAAATACTGAGAGCTACCGCGCTTTCTTCCTCTCTACGTAACACTGCCGATGCTTATAAGCATCGGCATCGGACTTTTTTTTACCTCTGCTCTTTTTCAATTTTTGCAAAATGCCAGTAGGGGCGCTTGCATAAAAAAATTTTGAAACCCAAAACATTTAACTCCAAACCCTCTTGTGGCCCAGAAAGTCCCTGGGCAGACCCCTCTCCATCTCTCTTTTCCGCCCCCTCCCCGTCCTATTTTATTATTTTAAGCTAATGGTAAACTCCTCAAGAAGATTCAGGATGCTCGAATCGAGGCTTTGAGAGATCTCAAAATTGATCCAGCATGAAGGAGGAGGGGATGGCAAGGAAGAAGATCCGAGAGTACGACTCGAAGCAGCTCCTCATGGAGCATCTCAAGTGGATCACCGACCTTCAAATCTTCTCTGCCCAGGTGATGGAATCCACAGACTTTGCTGGGTTGGCGGACAAAGAGCCATGGCTTTCATCCGGCTAAGACCCGGAAGAAGGGTTGACGCAAATCCCCTGCTCCAATCGGGCGCCGAACTCTATGGCCCCCTCTTCGTCTTGTTCTCTCTCTTGAAAAGGTACATGGTGGAGCAGAGATTGGTTCCCTCTTCCATGTCTACTTTTCCCCATTTCCTTCTTGTATTTATTTTATTTTATTTTATTTTCTGCATTTTCTTGATCTAACCTTCCTCCTGACATTTTTCATTCTCTACCGTTGCACTTTTTCTTTATATTCTTTTGGTTGAGTTTAACCAAATATTGCCCTTGCGCTCCTGTATAGAACCCATGGGTCACTACTTCTATCTCAATTCCTACTTAGCTTGACACTAGGAGCCAGGAACTAGGTCCCATCGTGAGTACGTAAACACCCTAGGCCTCCTTCTCCATTCAAAATATCTTGTTGATAAGGATTGGATTAATTTTTAAATTTTGGTATATCTGGAAGTTGTTAAAAAGAATTGACGTTTGAGATAATCATGAGTTATTTTTTTTGCCAATGCTTTAAATTAAAGCATCGGCAAAAGAAAATATTTCTGACGTTTTAAACTTTCAAAAAGCGTCAGTAAACTTCGTTCGAATGATATTTTCCGACACTTTTTTATTTTTGACACCTTTTAGCGTTAAAAAATGGGCCATTTTTAGCGTCGGGATATCTAATATTTATTGTAATGATATTTGCCATATCAAAAAAGATCTGGGCTTTAATTTTTTTATTGCCAACGATCAGCGTTTGCCTTTTAAACCTTTTAGTCACTTTTAATCCTTGATTTTTAATCTCGTCGAACTGTGTTTCTTCATGGTGAAGCACTCACGCCTGTGAGGATGTTGACGTGAATCACTCGGTGACGATGTGAATCACTTGGTGAAGCTCTCACGCTGTCCTCACATCGAACAATGTTTATTTACGGTGAAGCACTCACGCGTTAATTGGTGGGAGAAAATCCCAAACGCGTTAATTGGTGGGAGAAAATCCCAAACTACTGGACGTTGGCGTTGGTGGAGGAATCAAGGATTTAGCTGGGCGTTGGTGGATATAGGCGTCAGGTGTTAGTTGAAAGCAAATCCCAAATTGGAATTTAAAAAATCTTGGGGTTGGCATTTGATTGAGAACAAATCCTAAAGATTTGGTTGAGGATAAATTCAAAATTTTGATTGAGGGCAAATCCGTAGAAAAAATTATGAAGCCAATTAAGCCTATACCCACTCTGGCCATAAGATGTCCAACCAGCTCAAAATGTTAGGCCAAACCCAAGGCTCATGGTCATTGAAATAAAATAATTTATTTGATGAGTTATTTTTTATCATGCTATATACAAATTAGAGATACATCCTATGCATCATAACATGTGGCTCGTTGTATTATTTATTATTTTATTTTAGTTTAAGAAATTAGAATATGACATATGAATAATTCACCCAATAGAACTTTCCATAAAATGTTATGTATTTTCATAAAATTTCTTTATAAAATCTTTAAAAGAAATTTTATGAATAACAATTTGTATAGTTATGAAATGTTAAATACCTACGTTGATAAGTTTGTCTAAGGAGACCGGTAGTTAAGTATGTCCGCTTGTGACCCACCGGCATTTTCTGTAAGCCATTGACTAGGACTATTTGACTAATCATAATTATACTTATCTTTAAAAAAATTGTTATGAAAAGTTGAATACCTATGTGATATCTTTGTCTAAGGAGATCGGTACTTAAGTGTGTCTGCTTATGATCCACCGGCCTTTTCTCGAAGCTATTGATTAGGACTATTTAACTAATCATGATTATGCCTATTGTCTAGGGTCTTAGTTAATGAACAAAGATAATATTATTATAATTCTAAACATATTTAAGAAAGGATTTTAAATGTGTGGTTTATAATTATAATATTAAGAATTTGATTCTTAAATAAAGTTATGAAATTAAAAATAATCTTAGGTTAAGTTAATATATATTAATTTAATAATGAGATTATTAAATCTAAGACTAATCTTTTTAATTTCATAAATAACAAGAATATGATTCTTTATATAAAAATTAATTTCAAAAGTTAATATGTGATATTAAATTTTAATAATATGATTATTAAAATTTTTTGATATTAATTTCTAAAGGATAATAGTTATCTTAAAATATTTATAAGAATTCGATTCTTGAAAGAATTAAATCCATAGATTAAATCTACATGAGATGACAAGATTTAAAGGTTATTGAATTATATTCATAAAGAAAAATGTTATCTTTATATAATAAAATATAATTTCACTTTAATAATGAGTAATTAATAAATTCATTGGTTCCACCATTGGTTTAGCACCGTGAGAGTTGAGCAACGCCCGCTTTGATTTCTTTCCCCTATGGGCGGTATCCGTTCAATTCAATAACAAGGCTAGATCTTCTAGGATAGAATTTCTAGATGTATTTCAAGCCCGACCTACCCTACAGTGGCATGCTTGGGTTAAGTATAGAAATTTGAAATGGTGAGTCTTACTCATAAAGTGTTGGCCCAGATGGCAACCCAAGAGGGGGGGTGAATTGGGTTCTTTTTTAAAAAAATAAACACTTTAAAACTTAAAGTCAATTAGGTGTACAAGTGAAGGTGATGCAGGAAGTAAAGAACACAATATATATGAGAGAGATTGAGAGATAGAGAGATAGAGACAAAGGCACGACAAACACACAAAGATTTATAGTGGTTCGGTGTATCCCACACCTACGTCCACTCCCAAGCAACTCTTGGGCCAACACCATAATCCTCTAATTACAGTCGAGTTGTTTTACAAGCTCACAACTCCAACTTGTTGTTTTACACGAAATCACAACGAACCCAACAGGTTTTCACAGGCTCACCCGCACAAAACCTTAACCCAAGCTAAACTAGCTTGTCCCCCGAGGTAAACTACCTCAACTAATTCAATCCCCTAATTGAATTAGACAAACAACAAATCAATTAAGAGTTTACAACAATAATAGCTCTTTAATTGAGCAAATAAGCAATGTAAGTAAATGGGAATAGAAAAGCCTGATTTCTGAAGCAATGTAGGGCTTGAGCTTTTCTTCTTTTCTTCTCTTCTCCTTCTCTTCTGAATTGAATGAAATTAGAACACTTGAAGAGATTTTGGTGAAGAAACGGTTGAAGATTTAGGGCTTTTCTCCTTCTTCTTCAAAACTAGGAAAATCCTATGAAATAGCTCTTTTGGCGCTTTTTGGATTCCTCTTTTAACTCTCAATAGTGGATAGGCTTAGGCTCAGAAAATTTCTTGAAGTGAGATTTTTGATTTCTCTTTCTTTCTTTTTGTTTCACTGTTTTTCCCGTTCTTGTTATTTCAAACGGTTCAATACCATTTTATAGGTATTTCAATCCAAGAGTAGGTAAAAAATAGTCGTTGGAGTTGTCCTTGGATGAACCTTACCAAAAGAAAATAATCCGTTAGAGGTTAGGTAAAAAAAAAATATCCGTTGAAAAACCTGAAATTCCGTTTCTGACGTGGAGGTGTCGGCTCTAGGTCTTTATGTGTCGGCTTCAAATCGGGTTTCCAAAAATAGTAATAAACGGTCTGTAAAGGTGTCGGTTCTAAGATTTTGAAGTGTCGTTCGGCAAGATATGGAGTCGGCTCTAACTTTCTGAAGGTGTTGGCTCCGCCAGTGTCCAAAAAATCACTCTCTGTAACTGGTCTGGAGTTGGCTTCACACTCTGCAGGTGTCGACTCTAACTTTTCATGTGTCGGCTCCAGAAGTTTAGGTGTCGGCTCCGAACCGTGCCAAAAATAACACTGTTCTGATACTCTCTGGTATCGGCTCCAAGGACTTAGGGTGTCGGCTCCAAGTTCTGAACTTACATAAATTCCATTTAAATTCAACTTGAAACTGATTTTCTAAGTAACATATTGATGAATAACCAATCTTAATTCCTAAAACACTTATCAAATTTATCAAAAATATAAGGAATATACTCATGGCTTTTGTTAATCATCAAAATCAATAATTGGGTCAACAATCTCTTCCTTTTTGATGATGACAAAAACATTGAGTATATGCATGATTAATCAATGAAAGTTTCAAAATAGAGAAAAGTTCTCATAGTTAAGCTCCCCCTAAATGAGGTAGCTCCCCTTATGATATTCAAATTAACATCTTTTTTCCTTATCATTAAAATTCATGCAATTAAGTTCATTCAATGCTTGATACCAATTAATTAATGAAATTCATTCAATGTATATATATAATTATCTTCTCTTCCCCTTGTACATTCAATTATAACTTTTATGCATATACAAATATCATTTACTTCTTCTCCTTTTTTGTAATCAACAAAAAGGTTAAGAAGTTGCAAATAATATAGATTAAAAGCAATGCATTAAACATTAAGTGAATCAAAATTCAATCCAAGTCACTCAATATCAAAGTTCAAAGATAGTAAATATGATATTTATTAAAGTATCAAAATATTACATCATAATTGCTTTCATACATCATTGAACTACAACAAAATGTTACTTCAATTACATCAAAACATCAAAACATACTAAACTAAACATCAACTTCTAATTACATCAAAAGCAAACTAAAATTCTAATAACCAAATCTAAGAAGTCTTTTCAATTCTTCTAAAATCTTTCCCATTCTTTCCTTTTGAATCTTCATGAAGTCTTTTAGTCTGGCATCAATGAAAGCAGATGCAGTAATAATTTTCTCTTGTAGCTCTGCATTGCACTTTGAATAAATATCTGAGTCTCATCCTATATCCTTGATCTTTTCAAAAATAAGCTTTAAGTCCGACTTCAAAGCCTCTGAAGAAGTTTCAAAAGATGAACCAAATCTGGTAACCTTGTCTTCTATAGAGTAGAGGATCTCCTTAATATTCAAAAATTTAGCATTAAACTTAGTTTTTATCCTTTCTTCATGACTAGCCAATAGATTTTTAAGCTGCTCTAACTGAATATCAGAAAAACAAGAAGAACTGTAAGAAGAGGGTGCAAAATCAAGTACAAATGTAGGTGCAGGTGCTGGAGTCACCAAGGGTGCCTCCGGGGGTACTGAACAACTCAGTGCAGGCGAGTGGTGCCTATCTGAGGGTCCTACCTCGGAAGGTCCATGGACCACAGAGTCATCTACAGTGGCTCTCGACTCATCCTGACCTTTCCTTAACTAAATACCATTCACTTTCTTAAAACTCATCCGGTGCAAAGTAGCAGAATTGTAGTAGTCAGTGTGTCGAAGTCTCTTAAAGGGCTCATTCTCCAGAATGCTAACTCCTTGGCTTTGAAATACTTTCATCAAAACCATGCCATAAGAAAGTGTAGCTCTCTTCATACTGCTTGCCTCTGCCATGTATCCAATTATCATCCCTGGTAGGTTAAGAGGTTGTCCCGTAATCACACTATCCATAACTATAATGTCTCGCTCCGAAACATACTCAAATCGTCCAGTCTTAGGAAACAAGATCCGGCTACAAATGTTGTGAAGCAATTTAAGCTCTAGGGGTAGCTGATTAGCACTTACTTCCGCAAATTCAGTCATCTCTCTGCCAAGTAGTCTAGAAAGTGCTACACCCCTCTCACTATGTGAGCTCGCTATCAAACCAATAGCAGAAATTTCCAATAAGCTCCTTAAGATTTCTGCTATCACATGGATTCTGGTGCCTCTGACTGAGCTAACAAGCCCACCATCTCCTCTAGACAAATTGTTATAAAACTCCTTTACTAGACTTGGGTAAGTTGGGATATCCATTAAGCAAATTCGTTCCCAACCCATTTCCTTTAATTGTCTTCCTAAAGAAAAACCTTCTGAGTCTAAAACGTCAAAATCTACTTTCCTACCAGTTGTAATGATTTTTCCTACTAACAAATCAACTTGAGGGGATGAAGTAGAGGGATTCACACTTTGGGTTGAAGAAGAAGAGGTCGAAGACGAACTGGGCGAAGGTTGACGAGCCGAACGCCTCGCAGTCCTTCTCCCGGTCGTAACGGGTGCTCCAAAGGATGATCCACTGCGCTTTGGTGCCATTGGAAGCAAGGGGATGGTAGATTTGAAGGATTCGAAGGTTTGAGTGAAGTGGGGAAGAGTTTGGAGATGATTTGAAGAATTTAGAAAATGAAATGTGTCGACTCTGCCCTAAAATAGTTAAACTGGGTCCATCATGTGTCGACTCCCGCAAAGTGAGGTGTTGACTCCAACTCACTAACACAGTCAGCACTCGAAATGGAGTCAGCTCCGCAAAGCCAGGTGTCGGCTCCCAGAAACACAGACAGAGCAACACAAACAGGTGTCGACTCCACCAACTGTGGTGTCGACTCCAATATAGTTTCAGTGAAAAATTGAAAGTTTCAAAGGATCCGAAACTTGTCAAAAAGGTTATCAAAATTTGAATAAATCAAGGGATTCATGTTTCTAGATAAGATTTCCTTAGAATCATGAGAAAATTTTTAAGAAAAGTGATTGAAATCTAGACAATTGATCCTTGGAGGTTTAGACTATTCTAAAGGATCACAAACTTCTAATTCACCTCTAAGATAGCAAAATCTTTCTTCACTAAGGGGTTTTGTAAATATGTCAGCTAATTGTTTATCAGTACAAACATAGTCAAGACAAATATCACCATTAGCTACATGTTTTCTAATAAAATGATATCTAATTTCAATATGTTTAGTTCTTGAATATTGTATAGGATTTTTAGTTAAATTGATTGCACTAGTGTTATCACATCTAATAAGAGTTTTATCAAGTGTTATGCCATAATCTTCAAGTTGTCGCTTAATCCAGAGGATTTGAGCACAACAACTTCCAGCTGCAACATATTCTGCTTCAGCAGTAGATAATGCAACCGAATTTTGCTTTTTGCTAAATCATGAGATTAAGTTACTTCCTAAAAATTGATATGCACCACTTGTACTTTTTCTATCTAGTTTACATCCAGCATAGTCAGAATCAGAATATGCAATCAAATTCAGTGTTGAGTCTCTAGAATACCATAATCCTATATTTTTAGTTTCACTTAGATATCTTAGTATTTTTTTACAACGATTAAATGAGATTCTTTAGGTTCAAATTGATATCTAGCATATAAACAAACATCAAACATGATATCAGGTCTACTTGCAGTTAAGTAAAGTAGAGATCTGATCATACCTCTATAATACTTTTGATCAACAGGCTTGCCGTCTTCATCTTTATCCAATTTGCATGAAGGACTCATTGGTGTTCCGAGATGTTTGATTGATTCCATTCCAAACTTTTTGAGATTTTCCTTTGTGTACTTTGTTTGGTTGATGAAAATCTCCTCTCTCTCTTGTTTGATTTGTAGTCCTAGGAAGAAGTTGAGTTCTCCCATCATGCTCATCTCGAATTCACCCTACATTAACTTAGCAAATTCTTGACACAAAAGATTATTAGTAGCACCGAATACAATATCATCTACATAGATTTGTACTACCAATAAATCTTTATCTTTTTTTTCAAAAATAAGGTTTTATCAACATTTCCTCTAGAAAAATTATTTTCAATTAGAAATTTGCTTAACCTATCATACCAAGCTCTAGGTGCTTGTTTTAAACCATAAAGTGCTTTATGTAATTTAAAAACATGATTTGGAAGTTCATGATCTTCAAAACCAGGTGGTTGTTCTACAAAAACTTCATCATTTATAAAACTATTTAAAAATGCACTTTTAACATCCATTTGAAATAAATTGATATTCATATGACATGCAAATGCAAGTAATAGTCTAATTGCTTCTAATCTAGCTACAGGTGCAAAAGTTTCATCAAAATCAATTCATTCTTCTTGATTATATCCTTTTGCAACTAATCTAGCTTTATTTCTAATTACTATGCCATTTTCATCTAATTTATTTCTAAATACCCATTTATATCCTATAACCGAGTGGCCTTTAGGTCTACCAACTAAGGACCATACATTATTCCTAGTAAATTGATTTAATTCTTCTTGCATAGCTAGCATCCAATTACTATATTTTTCAGCTTCTTCAATAGTTTTAGGTTCAATTTGAGATATAAATGCAAGATGATTATTGATATTTCTCATAGATGATCTAGTTCATACACCTTGAGATGGATCGCCTATAATCAATTCCTTTGGATGTCCATAGGCATATCTCCAATCTCTAGGAAGATCTATCTCATCATGATTAGTATCAATAACATTAACTCTAGGTGAATCATCATCTTTAGCTTCTTGTTTATGGTCTGAAGATACATCTATATTCAATTTTTCAATATCTCTCTCTAGCAAATTTGTATCTTCCTCATCATCAATCTTTTCTGAACTTGATGCTAAAGACTCATTGTTGGCCCAGATGGCAACCCAAGAGGGGGGGGGGATGAATTGGGTTCTTAAAAATTTAAGACTTTTTAAATTTTTGATTAGTTAGCAAGATGTGCAAGTGAGAGGCTAACTTTAAGCAATACACAAACAAAATAAAGAGAGATAGAGAGAGAGAAAATATAGCACGGCAAACACAAGATTTTATAGTGGTTCGGTGCAACCAACACCTACGTCCACTCCCAAGATTCACTTGGGTCCACACTATAATCTCTTAGATTACAGCCGAGTTGTTTTACAAGCTCACAACTCAAACTTGTTGTTTTCCCGGGATCACAACGAACCCAGCCGGTTTTACACGGGCTTACCAGCACAAAACCCAACACGTTGTTTTTACGGGCTCACAACGAACCCAACACGTAAGCTATCCCAAGCTTACAACGAGGTACAACTACCTCCACTGATTCAATCCACTGATTGAATCAGTACACAAGAAAATAAATAGAGTTTAAATACAAAGCTCCTCTTGAGCAGAATATACAAATAAAGTTAAAAAGGTTAGAAAAGCCTGATTAAGATTGCAGATGCAGGCTTGGCTTTCTTCCTTCTCTCTTTAACTCCTTTGAAGTGTGAATCAGGCCTCAGCACAGATTCTTAGCTTTGGGGCTTTTGGAGTTGAGATGAAGCTTTTTCTCCTTTTTTGAAGGTTGAAAATCTTGATTTGCTCTTTGGTTGCTTTGGGATCTCCTCTTGAACTTTTGTGGATTGATGATCTGGAGCAGACGAATCTTCCTCTTTGATTTCACTCCTTTTGAATCACTCTTTTTGACTAAAGATTTTTCCAATAAAGCTCTGTTTTTCCCTCTTTTTGAAAGATTCTCTCTTTTCTTTTTTTCTCTCTATTTGATTTGAAAAGAGCTCCTCTATTTATAGATTCTGCAAAAATATATCCGTTAGAAACACAGAAAAATAGCCGTTATTTGAAAATCTTACCGTTGGGGCTGATGTGTCATCGTGAAAAATCGCGCCCAGATTTCGTGGAGTCGACTCGAGCACTGTGGGAGTCGGCTCGAAGTCGATTCCAAAAACACCTAACTTTCAGTCGGGTCGACTCGAAGATATGGGGAGTCGACTCGAGAAGTGCTCAAAAAATGAGCTTTCTGTTGTTTGAGTCGAGTCGGCTCGCACAGTCCAGAGTCGGCTCGCGAAGGTCAGGGGTCGACTCTTGAAAACCAAGGGTCGACTCAGGAAACATTGAAATCAGACTTTGGGGAGTCGACTCGGAAACTCTAGAGTCGGCTCGGGAACGATACAAAAATCAGAAATGTTCTGATTGACTTTAAAATTCGTCCCAAATAATTTAAATAATATTTTGACTTGAATACAATAATATGACATTAAGCATGAATTCAAGACATGTTTCAAGAAATCATTGATTGAAATATAACATGTAAAAATTCCTTTTTGAAATCTTAAATATAGAGCTTGAAACTTCTTTTTCAAATTGATTCAAAACTCAGTGAATTTAAACATTGAGAGTCCATTGCTTTCATTTTGAATAAGCTCAAGGTTTTTGATAAATAAACTCATTATTTCCTTTAAAATACTCATGGCTTTTGGAAATCATCAAAATCAATAAAGTTGGGGTAATTATGTTTCAAATTTCTCAACAATCTCCCCCTTTTTGATGATGACAAAAACATTGAGTATATGCATGTAAAATTGAAAAAATTTATGATACCAAAATCAATTTTGTGTTCATGGAAAGGCTCCCCCTAATGAGGTAGCTCCCCCTATGAAACTCAATTTTATAATTCATTCAAAATTTTCAAATTCAAAAACTTAAGCAAATAAACTTTTTCTTTATGAAATTCAAATTATCTCTTCCCCTTCAAATTTTCTCTCTCCCCCTTATTTAATTAGGGCAATTAAAAGCATATATTTAAAGATGATGCATATACGATTATATAAATCTCTCCCCCTTTTTTGTAATCAACAAAAAGGTTGAGATGCATCAGAGTATCAACTTGATTAAATTCATTCGAATTCATTCAGCATCTAAGTTATCAATTGAGTATTGAGATATTCAAAATTATATCAAATTAAACATAAGCATTCAAGGATATTCAAAGGTACTCATAATTGAAATGAACATAACTTTTCTCATTACTTCAAAAGTATGTCAAATTACATCAAAATGTAACACAATCTTAATTCATCAAAGTTCAAATACATCATATTAAAGCAAAACTTCCTAGATACAATCTAGTAAGGAAATCTAGAAATACAAACTATGAGTATCAAATCATTTGACACGCTTGAAAATTAAACTTTTTAAGTGTCCAATCATTTCTGATATCATCCTTTTGAGATTTGTTAAAGTCATTCATAGTTACTTGAATCTGATCAACTGCAGCATCAATATCTCTTCTTAACTGATTGGTTCTATCAAGATACACATTGGATCCCAGCTATCCCTTGAAGTCTTTCAAATATCTTAAGCTCAGCATTGAGTGAATCCACATGAGTACCAACAGAAAATGAAAATAAGTCAAGTCTAGAAATGATGTCTCCTTTAATTCTCTAATATCTTCTCTCAATTGACCAATTTCATCTTTCCTTTGATTATCAAATTCTGCAAACATAGCTCTAAGTTGACATAACTGCTCATCTAAAATCTCACAGAAGAAGATGAAGTCTGAGGTGGAGCAGAATAATGCATGCTAGGTCCTGCCTCAGACGGTCCAGCAACAGAAGGTCCAACCTCGACCTCAGCTCCAATGTCTTCAACTCTGTCCTCCTCAGCTCTAACATCTTCTTGACCTTTTCTTATCCAACTCCCATTAACTTTCTTGAAGCCCATGCGGTGAATAGTGGCCAATGAATAGTCAGTATGTCTCAAATTCTCCTGGGCTCACTATCACTAAATTCAATTCCTTGGCTTCTGAATAACTTGTCAAGATCATGCCATAGGGAAGACAGGATTTCTCTTACTCCCACAATCAGCTATATACCAAATATCATCCGAGGGTAAGTTGATTGGCTTCCTGAAACTACAGCATCCATAACAAAGATATCCCTCTCAGACAATAGTCAAATCGGCCTGTCTTAGGGAAAAGAATCCTGCTGCAGATGTTATGAAGCAATCTCAAGTCCAAAGGCAGCTGATTGGCAAAAACTTCTTCAAATCCCTCAAAATTTCTATTCAATAATCTTGTGAGGGCAGGTGACCTATCCTCTGGGTCAAAAGTGGATGGTCCAGATAGGGGTAAGTCCAATAACTTAGAAAGAATGATGGCAGTGACATTCAAACCAATGCCTCTAACAACTGACCAATCCATCATCCCTCTAGTCAAATTTTATAAAACTCTTTAACTAATGCAGGGTATGTGGGACAATCTAGGAGCATATCTTTTCAAATCCCATTTCAATCAACTGTGACCTACAAGCAATCCCTCTCTCTCAAACAAATCAAAGTCAAACTTCCTTCCGTTGTAATGACTCTACTGGCAAGGTGATCTACCTGAGGAGTAGTGGCAGTAGGAGCAGGCGAACGTCGGAAGAGGAAGAGACGAATCCGGAGTCGGCTCGCGAACGGGTCGACGCACGGTCTTCTTCCTTTTCATCCCGGCACCACTACTACTAGCACCACGGGTTTTGGGGGCCATTGATCAAGGTGGAATGATTGTTTAAGGTTTTGGAAGATTTTGGAAGTTTGAAGGGTTTTGGAGGGTTTTGAAAATGATTTGGAATGATTAGAATGATCGATGGGTCGACTCGTGCCCTAATAAAGCGATTGGGACCACGTCGAGTCGACTCGCGCAAAGCGTGGAGTCGGCTCGGGTAGTCACAGAGCACGGACCGATCTCGAGTCGACTCGCTCAGAGAAGGGGTCGACTCCTGAGTTTCAGCAGAAACTCGAGTCGACTCCGATACTCTCGAGTCGGCTCCGAGACCATTTCAGAGAAAAAATAAAATTCAGAGAATCTGAAATGAGTCCGGAATTTGATCTTTGAGTATGATTAAAAATCATGGATTTTGAGAGATCAAATTGATATGAGTTCTAGATAAAATTTCCTTAAGATTTTGAGAAATTGAAAGAACTCTAGATACATTTCCTTAGAGGTTTCAAAATCTATTCCAAAAGGATTACAAATTCCTAATCTCCTCTAAGATAACAAAATCTTTCTTCGCTTAAAGGTTTTGTAAAATGTCAGCTAATTGTTCTTCAGTGTTAACATAATCTAAACAAATTTCATCATTAGCTACATGTTCTCTTATAAAGTGATATCTAATTTCTATGTGTTTTGTCCTTGAGTTGAATTGGATTTTTAGTTAAATTGATTGCGCTTGTATTATCACATTTTATGGGTGTTTTATTAAGTGTGATACCATAGTCTTCAAGTTGTCGCTTAATCCATAGGATTTGCGCACAGCAACTTCCAGCTGCTACATATTCAGCTTCAGTAGTTGATAATGCAACTGAATTTTGCTTTTTGCTAAACCATGTGATTAAGTTACTTCCTAAGAATTGGCATGCACCACTTGTGCTTTTTCTATCTAATTTACATCCAGCATAATCAGAATCCGAATATGCAATTAGGTTTAAAGTTGAGTCTCTAGAATACCATAAACCTACATTTTTTGTTCCATTTAATATCTTAAAATTCTTTTAACAGCTATTAAATGTGATTCTTTAGGTTCAGATTGAAATCTAGCACATAAACATACTGAAAACATAATATCTGGTCTACTTGCTGTTAAATAAAGAAGGGATCCGATAATACCTCGATAATACTTTTGATCAACCTTTTTACCTTCTTCATCTTTGTCCAGCTTGCATGAAGGACTCATTGGAGTTCCGAGGGGTTTCATTGATTCCATACCAAACTTTTTGAGTAGTTCTCTTGTGTATTTGGTTTGGTTGATAAAGATTCCCTCTTTGCTTTGTTTGATTTGGAGTCCAAGGAAGAAGTTGAGTTCTCCCATCATGCTCATCTCGAATTCTCCCTGCATTAACTTTGCAAATTCTTGACAAAGAATCGTTAGTAGCACCAAAAATAATGTCATCTACGTATATTTGTACTACAAGTAAATCTTTACTTTTTCTTTTCAAAAATAATGTTTTATCAACATTTCCTCTTGTAAAATCATTTTCTATTAAGAATTTACTTAACCTATCATACCAAGCTCTAGGTGCTTGTTTCAAACCATATAAAGCTTTGTGCAATTTAAAGACGTGATTTGAAAATTCGTGATCTTCAAAACCTGGTGGTTGTTCTACATAAACTTCTTCATTTATAAATCCATTTAAAAATGCGCTTTTAACATCCATTTGAAATAAGTTAAAATTCATATGACATGCAAATGCAAGTAAAAGTCTAATGGCTTCTAATCTAGCTACTGGTGCAAAGGTTTCATCAAAATCAATACCTTCCTCTTGATTATATCCTTTTGCAACTAATCTAGCTTTGTTTCTAATTACTATGCCATTTTCATCTAGTTTATTTCTAAAAACCCATTTTGATCCTATTACTGAATGATTTTTAGGTCTTTCAACTAAAGTCCATACATTATTTCTAGTAAATTGATTTAATTCTTCTTGCATTGCTAACATCCAATTATTATCTTTTTCAGCTTCTTCAATAGTTTTAGGTTCAATTTGTGATACAAATGCAAGATGATTACTAATATTTCTCATATATGATCTAGTTCTTATTCCTTGAGATGGATCACCTATAATCAATTCCTTAGGATGACTATAAGCATATCTCCAATCTCTTGGAAGATCTATATCATTATGATCATTATTACATCATCGTCCTTATGTGAATCATCATCTTTAGCCTTCTTGTTCATGATCAGAAGATACTTCAATATTAAGTTTTTCAAGATCTTTTTCAATTATGTTTGTATCTTCCTCATCATCAATCTTTTCAGATCCAGTTGCTAAAGACTCATCAAAAACTACATGAATGGATTCTTCAACTACTAAGGTTTTCTTGTTAAAGATTCTATATGCTTACTAGTTGTTGAATAACCTAGAAAAATTCCTTCATCAGATTTAGCATCAAATTTTCCTAAGTTGTTTTTACCATTATTATGAATGAAACATTTACATCCAAATGCATGAAAGTATTTTATATTGGTTTTCTTTCATTCCATAATTCATAAGGTGTTTTCTTTAATATTGGTCTTATTAAGCTCGATTTAAGATGTAACATGCTGTGTTAATAGCTTCCGCCCAAAAGTACTTTGGTAAGTTGCTTTCGCATAGCATGGTACGGGCCATGTCTTCTAAGGTCCTATTTTTTTTCAACTACACCATTTTGCTGTGGAGTCCTAGGGGCTGAAAAATTATGATTAATTCCATTTTCAGTGCAGAAACTTTCAAATAAGTGATTTTCAAATTCAGTTCCATGATCACTTCTTAGAGATACTATGGTAGTGTTTTTCTCATTTGTGACTTTCTTGAAGAATTTCAGGAATATCGAGAAAGTCTCATCTTTGTGAGCTAAAAACATACCCAAGTATATCTAGAATAATCATCTACAATCACTAGACCATATTTCTTTCCTCCTAGACTTGTGGTTCTAGTTGGTCCAAAAAGGTCCATGTGAAGTAGCTCTAATGGCCTAGAAGTTGAAACAACATTTTTAGATTTGAAAGAACTTCTAGTTTGTTTTCCAAATTGACATGCATCACATATTTTGTTGTTTTCAAAATCTAGTTTAGGTAAGCCTTTAACTAAATCCATTTTAATTAATTTTGAAATAAGGTGTGTGCTTGCATGACCTAATCTACGATGCCACAACCAACTAATTTCATTTATGTTAGCATTGTCAGCAATTAAGCAATGATACTCAAAGATAATTTTTCTAAGTCAACCAAGTAAACATTGCCATGTCTATAACCAGTAAATACAATGCTATTATCAATAGAATTAGTTACAGTGCATATAGAAGATTTAAATGAAACATTAAAGTTTTTATCACATAATTGGCTTATACTAATTAGATTATGCTTCAAACCATCAACATAAAGTACATTATCAATAAATGTAGATGGAGTTATACGAACTTTACCAAGGCCCATAATTTGACCTTTACCGTTATCGCCAAACGTAACAACTCCACCTTTCTTTTCTTCCAGGGTGATGAATTCATCTTTGTCACCCGTCATATGTCTTGAGCAGCCACTATCAAGGTACCACTTTTTCTTTGATCTTTTGGCTACAAGACATTCCTGCAACATAATTTAAACTTTATGTTTAGGTACCCAAGCTTTCTTGGGTCCTTCATGGTTAGTAGCAATAAAAATTGTTCCTTTCGGAACCCAAATTTTCTTTCTTTAGTGTTTAATTGTTGTTATTATTTATTGTTTTGCATTCAAAAGATTTATGTCCTTTTTCATTACATTTAAAACAAGTAATATTACTTTGGTTAGCTTTTACAAAAATATTTTTAATGATTTTTGTTTTCTAACGTGTTATACCTAAACCTGCTTTGTCAAAAACTGCTTTTTGACTATCTAAAATCATATTTAGTTTAGTTGAGCTTAAGGTAAATTTCTCAACAATGTCTTTATATTTTTAACATCTTTCTTTAATGAATCATTTCTTTAATTGCTTTCTTCTCTAAAGCTAAGGTTTCTAATTGATCTTTTAAATCTTTTGTTGAGTTTTTAGTTTTAGATTTAACAAATCATTTCTTGAAAAATTATCTCTTTCTTTGCTAAATTAGTTAAGTTCTTCAAAGCTTTCATTTTTACTTTTAAAGAATTTGTCATTTTTCAAAAACTTATACTTCTTTTTCAAAGATTTAAAATCAATCATAATTCATTGAAAGCTTCAAACATTTCATCAAAAGTAATTCATCATTTGAGTTTCATCATCTTCACCTCTTTCGCTGCTCTCTTCCATTTCTGCAGTTTTGCAACTTTCTTTTTGTTTCATCCTCAACATGCTGCTTCATTGTCAGCTCGTGGGTCATTAGGGATCCTAGAAGCTCCTTCCAAAGGTAATGCATTGAGGTCCTTTGCTTCTTGGATGCAGTGACTTTGCTTCCCAAGATCTTGGTAGTGACCTAAGAATTTTGCGCACAAGCTCAGAGTTAGAATAAATTTACCAAGACTTTTCAAACCATTCACAATATCAGTGAATCTAGTGAACATGCATGTGATGGTTTCATTTTGTTCCATGGTAAATAATTCATATTTATGAACCAAAATATTTATTTTTGATTCTTTTACTTGGTTTGTTCCTTCATGTGTTATTTCCAACCTATCCCAAATTTCTTTTGCGGAATTACATGTTGAGATTCGGTTGAATTCATTAGAGTCTAAGGAACAATACAAAATGTTAATGGCTTTAGCATTTAATTGTGCCATTCTCCTATCATTATCATTCCAATCCCTTTCGGGCTTAGGAACAATAGTGCCATCAACTACGTGTGTGGGTGTACTAGGTCCATTCATTATTACTCCCCACAATTCATAGTCAGAAGCTTGAATGAATATTCTCATTCTAGCTTTCCAATATGAATAGTTGGTTCCATTAAATAAAGGAGGTCTATTCGTAGAATGACCTTCAGCAAAACATGAACCACTTTGTGTTGCCATAAGGATCTTTAGCCCTTGATCGTGAGATCAAATTCTAAATGAGCACTTGCTCTGATACCAATTGTTGGCCCAGATGGCAACCCAAGAGGGGGGGGGTGAATTGGGTTCTTAAAAATTTAAGACTTTTTAAATTTTTGATTAGTTAGCAAAATGTGCAAGTGAGAGGCTAACTTTAAGCAATGCACAAGCAAATAATAAAGAGAGATAGAGAGAGAGAAAAATGAGCACGGCAAACACAAGATAATTTTATAGTGGTTCGGTGCAACCAGCACCTACGTCCACTCCCAAGATTCACTTGGGTCCACACTATAATCTCTTAGATTACAGCCGAGTTGTTTTACAAGCTCACAACTCAAACTTGTTGTTTTCCCGGGATCACAACGAACCCAGCCGGTTTTACACGGGCTTACCAGCACAAAACCCAACACGTTGTTTTTAACGGGCTCACAACGAACCCAAAACGTAAGCTATCCCAAGCTTACAACGAGGTACAACTACCTCCACTGATTCAATCCACTGATTGAATCAGTACACAAGAAAATAAATCAGAGTTTAAATACAAAGCTCCTCTTGAGCAGAATATACAAATAAAGTTAAAAAGGTTAGAAAAGCCTGATAAGATTGCAGATGGATGTGGCTTGGCTTTCTTCCTTCTCTCTCCAACTCCTCTTGAAGTGTTGAATCAGGCCTCAGCACAGATTCTTAGCTTTGAAAACTTTTGGAGTTGAGATGAAGCTTTTTCTTCCTTTTTGAAGTTGAAAATCTTGATTTGATCTTTGAAAAGCTTTGGATTTTCTTTTGACTCTTGTGGATTGATGATCTGGAGCAGACGAATCTTCCTCTTTGATTTCACTCCTTTTGAATCACTCTTTTTGACTAAAGATTTTTCCAATAAAGCTCTGTTTTTCCCTCTTTTTGAATTTCTCTCTTTTTGTCTTTCTCTCTATTTGATTTGAAAAGAGCTCCTCTATTTATAGATTCTGCAAAAATATATCCGTTAGAAACACAGAAAAATAGCCGTTATTTGAAAATCTTACCGTTGGAGCTGATGTGTCATCGTGAAAAATCGCGCCCAGATTTCGTGGAGTCGACTCGAGCACTGTGGGAGTCGGCTCGAAGTCATCCAATCCAAAAACACCTAACTTCCAGTCGGGTCGACTCGAAGAATGGGGAGTCGACTCGAGAAGTGCTCAAAAATGATGCTTTCTGTTGTTGAGTCGAGTCGGCTCGCACAGTCCAGAGAGGTTCAGGGGTCGACTCTTGAAATCCAAGGGTCGACTCAGGAAACATTGAAAATCAGACTTTGGAGTCGACTCTGAAACTCTAGAGTCGGCTCCGGAACGATACAAAAATCAGAAAAATTTCTGATTGACTTTGAAATTCGTCCCAGAATAATTTAAATAATATTTTGACTTGAATACAATAATATGACATTAAGCATGAATTCAAGACATGTTTCAAGAAATCATTGATTGAAATATAATGTGTAAAATTCCTTTTTGAAATCTTAAATATAGAGCTTGAAACTTCTTTTTCAAATTGATTCAAAACTCAGTGAATTTAAACATTGAGAGTCATTGCTTTCATTTTGAATAAGCTCAAGGTTTTTGATTAATAAACTCATTATTTCCTTTAAGATACTCATGGCTTTTGGAAATCATCAAAATCAATAAAGTTGGGGCAATTATGTTTCAATAATTTCTCAACACTCATCAAAAACTACATGAATAGATTCTTCTACAATTAAGTTCCTCTTGTTAAATACTCTATAGGCTTTACTAGTTATTGAATATATCCTAAGAATATGCCTTCATCAGATTTTGCATCAAATTTTTCAAGATTATCTTTACCATTATTATGAATAAAACATCGACAACCAAATGCATGAAAATAACTGATGTTAGGTTTCCTATCATGCCATAGTTCATAAGGAGTTTTCTTAAGAATTGGCCTAATTAAGGCTCTATTAAGGATGTAACATGCTGTGTTTATAGCTTCCACCCAAAAGTACTTTGGGAGTTGGCTTTCACATAGCATGGTATGGGCTATGTCTTCTAATGTTCTATTCTTTCTTTCTATAACTCCATTTTGTTGTGGTGTTCTAGGTGCAGAAAAATCATGATGAATGTCATGTTATATGCAGAAATTTTCAAATAAATGATTTTCAAATTATGTTCCATGATCACTTCTAAGAGACACTATGGTGTTATTTTTCTCATTAGTAACTTTCTTGAAGAATTTCATGAATATAGGGAAAGTCTTATCCTTATGAGCTAAAAACAATACTCAAGTGAATCTAGAATAATCATCTACTATTACAAGACCATATTTCTTTCCTCCTAGACTAGTGGTTCTATTGGGTCCAAAGAGATCCATATGAAGTAGTTCAAGTGGCCTAGAAGTGGAAACAACATTTTTATATTTGAAAGAGTTTCTAGTTTATTTTTCAAATTGACATGCATCACAAATTCTGTTATTTTCAAAATCTAATTTTGGAAGTCCTTTAACTAAATCCATTCTAATTAATTTTGAAATTAAGTATGTGCTTGCGTAACCTAATCTACGATGCCATAACCATCCGATCTCATTAACCTTAGCATTATCAGCAATTAAGCAATGATTACTAGTAGACAAATTATCTAAATCTATTAAGTATACTTTGTCATTTCTATTTCCAACAAATATAATGTTATTATCAATGGAATTAGAAACATAAGCTTCAAAGGAAACTTTGAAACCTTTATCACACAATTGGCTAATACTAATTAAATTATTTTTAAACCATCAACATATAAAATATTTTCTATAAATTTCAATTTAATTTGAATCGAGCTTGAAACGAGCTCAAATTCAAGCTCGAGCTTGAAATGAGCTTTTTCTAAGTCGAGCTTATCGAGCTTTCTAATCATACCAAATGAGCAAGCTCGAGCCGAACTCGAGTCAAGCTTGAGCTTTTTGTAATCAAGCTCGAGCCGAGCTTGAACAAGGTTTTTCAAATTAAAATGAGCTCGAGCTCGAGTATTTGTTAACAAGCTGAGCTTGAACACTGGAAGGCTCGGCTCAGCTTGGCTCAATTACAACCCTAATTATATGCATAAATTCAAACCTCAGAGTAAAGTGGTACTCAAAGAGTTACTCAAAGATCAAATCATTACTCAATCAACAAAAGTTGTTGAAATTGAGGAAGAAGAAACCATAGTTCTTAGTCAGTATATTATGGTACCTAGACGTAGTGGGAGGGTTATGAGTACCCTAGCCCGCTATAGATAGGATAGCGAAGCAAATGTTATAATAGCTGATACCAATGATGATGATCCATCATCAAACCAATATGCGATGGATGATCCTAATAAGGACATATGGCTAAAAGCCATGAACCAGAAAATGAAGTCTATGTACTCCAATTTTGTCTGCAAACTTGTAAATCCACATGAAGATGTCAGGCCCATTGGATGTAAGTGGATCTTCAAGAAAAAAAAGGAGCAGATGGGAAGGTAGAGACCTTCAAAGCTACACTTATGGAAAAGGGTTATACTCAAAAGGAAGGAGTTTACGATGCGGAGACTTTCTTTCTAGTTGTTATGTTAAAGTTCATTCGCATTTTCTTATCCATAGCTGTCTGTTTTGATTACGAAATATGGCAGATGGACGTCAAGATAGTCTTTCTGAATGGCTATCTAGAGGAGTCCATATATATGAAACAATCAGAGGGGTTCATTGTTAAAGATCAGGAGCAGAAAGTCTATAAGCTTAACAGGTCCATCTATGGACTCAAACAAGCCTTTAGCTCTTGAAACATTAGGTTTGATGAAACTATCAAAATCTATGGCTTCAAGCAGAATATTGATGAACCTTGTGTATACAAGCTTATTAATGAAAAAAGTATGGTTTTCTTAGTTCTTTATGTAGATGATATTTTACTCATTGAAAATGATATAAAAATATTATCTAACATAAAGACATGACTGGTCGAACAATTTCAAATGAAATATTTGGAAGATGTAAGTTATGTTCTTGGTATTCAGATTATTAGGGATAAGAAGAACAAAGTCCTAGCACTATCTTAGGCATTTTATATCGATAAGGTGCTGGCTTATTTTTTGATGCAGAATTCCAAGATGAGTCTTCTTCTAATCCGACATGGAATTGTTCTCTCTAAACAACAGTGTCCTAAGACACCACAAGAAGAAGAGGACATGAGACGGATTTCATATGTATCGGCAGTTAGAAGTCTAATGTATACTATGCTATGCACTAGACCAGACATCTGCAATGCAGTGGGAGTTGTTAGTTGGCTCCAGTCAAACCCTGGGATAAAGCACTAGGTGGCAGTAAAGCATATTCTCAAGTATCTTCGGAGAATGAGAAATAATATGCTTGTATATTCAAGTGGAGATATGAACCCCTTAGGATACACTAATTATGATTTTTAATCAGATAAAGATTCTTAAAGGTCAATGTCTAAATCAGTGTTCACACTTGGTGGTGCAGCAGTTGTCTGGAGAAGTATCAAACAATCTAGCATTACTGACTCTACCATGGAAGCTGAGTACATAGCTGCTTGTGAAGCAGCTAAAGAATCAGTTTGGCTTAAAAAGTTATATACTAACTTAGAAGTTGTTCCAAGAATGGATATATCATTGACATTATTCTCTGATAATAGTAGTGATATGGCTAATTCAAAAAAACTCAGAAGCCACAAAAGGGGCAAGCATATCAAGAGGAAGACATGTCTTATCTGCTTTAGGGCAAGTAAAAATTGTTAGGAATAATACCCTTAAAATCAGATGTATTTATACTTTTAATTTTTTGAATTAATAAAAAAATATATTTTTTTCAATCTTGTTTCTTTTATAGAAAGATGAATGTTTATAAAAATTTAAAATATATTATGAGGCGGTAATTTTAGTATAATGTATACAAGATGATTAAAATTATAGCTAATATATTTAAACAATCCGTGATTGATGAAAGTATGGATCTTCTATTGCTAATCACTAATACGGTCCATGAACATTATGAATGTGGCAATCTTATCCAGATTGTTGTGTAGAGACACTTAGTGAAGATATTATATATATAAGATTATATAGGACTTGGACCGATATAATTTGAATCTGTATTTAAGTATCATTATAAAGAATTCAATTTATATTACAAGATAATCATACATACATCGACCTTAATTCTGACTTAATCACAAACTCCTTGATTGTGTTACCGTGTCTTTTGATTTGTTCATTCAAGCCCATTTGATGTTGGGCCCAATACTTACATTTTGGACATTCAATAACACATTGGGCTAAAAATATGATTTAAAGATATGGAATCCATGGTTTTTAAGCTTAAAATTAGTTTCCTTAAGCGTTGATTATGTAGCTAAACAGTTATGCACGTAATTTATGATCTGATCATAAATTAACTGTTTAACTAGTGAATCAATGATACTTAAGGAACAAGAGATAATTAGAAGGGTACAATGGTTATTTTATCTAGCTCTAATTATGAACTAAGTATGGAGGGTTGAATTATATGTAATATTATATTAGTGAACTCAAGTTTTCAAGTAAAAATTAATATGTAATTTTCAAGAGTGCGCATTTTAGTGGAATAACTTCGAGATTAATAAATTGAATAAATAATTAAAGAGTTTTAATTGAGTTTATTCAAGTTTATTAAAGCTTAAAATTATGGGTCCATGGTCCCCATACCGTCTTAGGTTAATCGCATCAAATACTCTTGGATTGAATAATTAATATGATTAATTATTTATTTTTTCTTAAATAAAATATTTATTAAAGCTTTATAATAAAGAGTTTACTATGAAGACAAACGATCAATTTGATTGATTATTTTTTTCATATTTATTTTGATACATTAAATTGGTTATTGGATAAAATAAAAATGTATTTAGACATATTGTTCATATAATAATTGATATTAATGATTGCACATAAATGTTATTGTGAAACAAGAATTTTTGCTCTTATAAGTGGTGCATATTATGAATTAATGGAGAGAGAAAAATTTTAATTTTTGATATTTTTGATAATATGATTTTTAAAAATATTAAAAATAAATAAATTTAATTTATTAAATATTTAAAATTAATATATGAAATTATTAAATAAGATTTGATAATATTGATATTATTATATTTAATTTAGATATTATTTGTAAATTAGTTGCAAATAAGAAAATAACTTTTTTGTTGATATCGTCATGGAGTTGACGTACATGTGTAGAAAATTGTTCTTATATAGTCAAAATGGATTGTAATAGATAAAGATCATCTAAATTAATTTAATTTAAAATAGGGCGTAAGATGGACTTTCAGAGAATGTAACATAACAAAAGAAAAGTTTCTTTTTTTTTTCTTCCTTGTACGCCAACTCTTTTGTAAGAAATAGAGAAAAACAAGAGTGAGCACATTCTCATAATTCGATACCGATCCTGAGAAAGGTGAGAAAGACTCTGGTTTTGTTTCTATTTTGTAAGTATTTTGTGACGTACCTTGGTTCTTAAAATCTACCATGAGATTCTTCCTTCATAGTTTTGAATCTGGTAGTAGGGCGCGTCTGCTTCTTCGAGACCTCAATGCATCAGTATGTTTTATGTGTAAAAAAATTATATGATATTTTTTTCTTTTGATATGACGATATTAATTTTATGCATATTAAATGATCAACATGCTTTCGCTGCATATATATATATATATATATATCCTACATATGATACAAGTAAAATAAAAGAGAAAATATGTAACCATAGAGCATAAACTATTTTGCCATGTTGATGATGTAGATGATAGTGAAATAAGCCATAGGTGTACAAGTAGAAGAGCACTCAAAATATGAAGTTGTTACATTGCTCTTGATGGAAGCTAAACAAACCGAGATCTAGCATCTGCGCTAGTTGCTTATTTTGTTCCTTAATGGATACAAGATTAAGATAAGCTATGCCTGACCACGGACCATAGAATGCCTTTAGATAGAAGGTTTTCGTGGCTATTATGGGATAGAAGGAGGGCATCTGTAGTAACGCTTGCTGCAGGCGGGTGAGATGTATGGTTTATTACCTTTCGGTGCTGGCATTGCCGGTCTAGTAGGGTTTAATGGCCTATAGCTAACTTTGGCGTCCTTGTCCTTGAGCGCAGCAAAATCCACAAACTTCTGGGCAACTACTTCTGTTCAACCAATTGCAAATTTGTAGCATATTAACTTATTGAGCAAGTTTATTTGCATATTCTTTAAGATAAAAGATGGAACTTCAAGAGCATTCGTCAATATCTACAGTTGCCATTATCTTTTTTTTAGGAACAAAATAACCGAGGTCAATATCTACAGTTGCCATTATCTTTTTTTTAGGAACAAAATAACCGAGGTTACGGTATGGGGTAGGTTCCTGACCCATTCTAAACTCTAGTTTACCAAATTTTACTGGGCTAAGAAGAGGCAAAGGAAGTCCAATTGACCACATATAATTCGTATTAGGCTTCTCATGCTTTCAGATAAAAGGCATTAAGTTTGTGCATACAAAGATCACCATGACTGGTAATATGGATTGGTAACTCAACATTGGTCCACCCTCACCTATTACATCAATTTACACGTATTAAATTTGCTCTTCCATATGATATAACTGGAGATCTTTTTAGAAGCACGAGTGCCATCATCACTACTGTTCCAAATATCACATAAAATTTCTTATAATGAAATAGCAATGTGAAAAAGGAAAAAGATAGGTCCAAAAAAAAACAGAGAATAGGGGGCTGTAACTTACATTTTACTTCATGGAGAGAGCTTTATGCTGCACCACGCTTGCTGATTGGTGTGCACGTGCATGCCAAAGCAAAAAAAAACTTTTCCTTTACACTATATTCTTGCTATAAATACTTATACCATTACAAGAAAAATAGCTTATTATGACGAATTAATTCATCGTAATAAATACAAAAGTCACCGTAATAAGTTATTACGATGAAAAAATTCATCGTGTTTCAAAATCAAATCGTCATAATAACTTATTACGACGTAACTAATTTCATCATAATAAATGACAATTATAACAAAAATAAATCATCTTTATAATTTTTTTTAAAAATATTTTTAATAAAAATCTATTATGATGACTTATTTTCATCGTAATAAACAGCTATTACGGTAAAAATAAATCGTCATAATACCTTGAAACCTATTACGACTACGACGACTTAATTTCGCCATAATAGATAGCTATTACGGTGAAATTAAGTCACCGTAATAAATATTTATTTTAAATTTTTTAAATTTACATATACAATAATTTAATATAATATTAAAGCAACGATATTAAAAATAATTTTTTGCTTCAAATTTTTTACAAAAAATTTAATAAAAATTTTCATCCATTTCAATAAAATCATCATATACAATATTTTTAAAAATACAGAATTAAAAAAAATACATGTACTATAAAGCAAATGAGGTCTAATGGGATATATTAGGAGAAAATCCAAGCATTAGCTGTCGCATATAAGTAGTGAGCTGATCAGTCGTCGTCTTTATATCCTCGATGATCTTCTGTTGCCCAATGATGATATCTTTCTGTTGACTCAATTGCTCTCGACACTTATGTAGTTCCCCTTGGCATTCATGTAGTTTCCTCGGTACTTATGTAGCTCCTCTTTTAATTGTGAGTTTTTCGAAGATGAAAAACTATCTCTAGTTCTCGATGTACCCTTCGGTAGTGGACCCATCCCCTTTTGTAACCAGATCTAGAACCTAAAACCTCCTCAAAAGCGGCATCCTCATCGATTGGTTCTACTGTAGAGTCCTTTGAAGAAAGTTGCTCTACTAACTGTGCTTGCAATGAAAAGAAAACAAATTCAACATGTTTAGTATAAAATATTATATTAAAAATATTATATTTTTAATTGATAAAATTTACATGGATATCTTCAGCTCTTTCATTTATCCATTGATTTTTTTTTTGTCAAAATGAAGAGTATTCCACATATGAAGTCTTGATGGCTCCTCTCCATAACAGGATCTCTCTGAAAAGAAACAATAATAGTTTAAGATAATAAATTTCATCAAAAAAGAATATTCATAATATAAATACTGGACAACAAAGGAGGCCACCCAGTCCTTCCGCGCAGTTTACATCATTCACTCATGCCGAAGGTTTTTACCTAAAAAGAGTTGAGAAATTCTTTTGAATTAAGTGCAGCCAATCAACTAAGGGTGGGACGTCCAACTAAACGCTTTAGCATTGTTGGGATGGGACCAGGAATTTCCTCTTAGGTGGTGTGCCATTGTCACTGAGCAAATTATTGAACTGATATATTATCCAGGTTGCCTACCATTAGTAAACCATATAATTAGAATTCCACTTAGCAGATCAGGATGAAGTTCAAAGGCTTAGATGACTTGCAATGCTTTATACTTCTTATCGTAAATTTGACTTGAAAATGATGGACAATGACACTGATGGAAAATGACCTATTTACCACACTGGTAGTTTTAGATATTTTCCTTAAATAGTTGGGATCCGAGCTATGAAACCAACTCATAACCTTAGTACTGAGTAACAAGATCAATAATGTGCCGGATTTTCGTACCAACTACTCTTAAGCACTTTATTGTCTCAACAATGATCCCTCTTAATGGTCCTTTCTAGCATGATGCTGAAGTCAAAGAGTTGACAAAAAGTGAATGCAAAGGTTAGCAGAATTTTCACAAAATTGATTGATAAAATAGTGATGTTAGATGTTATTTAATTCATGAAATTCTCATCCAAATTATGATATATATATATATATATATATATATATAGATTTTCTACTTTTGTCAAGATGCGGCATTATTCGAGCTTTGCCACTTGCTTCTTGCTCTCTTGCCATAAAGATTATTTCTCCATGCCTCTCAGCCTACCAATACCAGCTTTGAACTCAATAAAAACCCTAGGGTGTTAGATATGCTCATCCTTTTTAGGTAATAAGGTGTTAGATATGCTCAAGAGTAATGATATGAACATAATCTGAGGGATCTAGTGCTAAGAGCCACATTTAGCTTAATACACTTTAGGGGGCAAAAAATCCATATGCCTAGGTAAGCCACCCTTAAGAAAGGCTCTCTCTCAGAATGAGAGAATATCTGCCAAGGAGCCTGCTAAGTTATGTCCTTTTGAGTACCATGGCTCCATACTTCAAAGTCGTTTTGGAAGAGCTAAAAATCTGGACAATAACTTTAAGTAGTGGATTTCTCTTATATCTTGAAACCAAATTTTCTCACAAAATATATAGCATGTTGAACTTATTCCTAGAAACCTAAATGGAAAAAAAGAAAAGAAAAATCCCCTTCAGCCATCAGATAGAATCAATTAGCACTAGATCCCTTAGATTCGTGTCATAACTAGAAGAAGTTATAAGAACAAAATAAAGTAGTTTATGAGATGGAAAACAAAAGAACAAGCACGCGGAAATCCTAGTCTAGTTCCAAGTTGAGAAGAATACAAGCATGGACTGTTCTTAGCCTATAGATGTCTTAATTTCACAGCCACGAAAAACAAATCATTTCTCAATAGAATGGTTAGAAGAACCAGGAAAAAACCTACAATTCTCAACCAGATTGCAAGTCACCATATTTTAAGTTTTTTTATTATTAAATCTTTTGTTCAATATCAGTTTAAAAAATCAGAATCGAAATCACCTAAGCATAAACTTGCATGTGAAAATTCTCTGCTTTCCAAAACTTTTATCAGCTGCGCAAGCAATAATATAAACACAGTAGTGATCTTCCTGAAGTATATTAATAGTAAGTCCTATTGATTATGACAAATCATTTAGCAATAGGTACTTGCATGAAGGCAACAACTAACAAGGAGTTAACAAAATTCCAGGCAGGCAGGCAGAATTCCAGCAAATTTTTATATAAAATGGAAAGTTTACTTAGGCCATGTGTACTTCCCTATCACATTATATCAAGAATAACTAATGGGTTTCCTGTAGCACATAGGAACCTAATGCAAAACTTAAGATAATTAAGCTTGTTTTATAGTAACAAAGATCAAACAAACCTCATACCACTCAATTCACTGCTTTTTAAGAATCCATAGGAGTGCAGCAATAGGTGATGGCATAGACCCAGAGAAAAGGCTCACTGGTATAATAGTTAGCAGGGTCAACAAGATGAGTGTACATCAAACACTGTCAAGCTCAGATGAATCACACATGCTTGAAATCAAAACCATGTCACAAACAAAGAGAATGTCTAATATATTATTGGTCATACCTTTACCTGCACTAGATTCAACCTCAAAAGTATCTTCGCCCTTATAACAACTATTGAAGCTTAAGATTAAAAACAAAAAATGAAATTTCATGTTTGGCATTAAAAATCACATTATATCAAGGAGAAATATATCTGAATAGCATCAAACACCCATCACCAAAAAGTTAAACTATTAAACACCAAAAGCACACCATACATGCAAGAATTAATAGCGTGAGCTTATATACTGAAACCAGCATGAGAAGCTTTCTTTTCTATGCGATGCACATGGAAAAGCTCATTTAAGCTAGATTTTTGTCAGTACTTTTCTTTTCTTGTAACTCTCCTATAATAATAACATTTGGATAACTTTTTCCTTAATCTTTATCTTTCCTCATGTGCCAACAACAGATGCTCTTCCCATTGAATATGGTATGAGATAATGATATAACAAAAGCAAGCAAAATGATATTCCTAAGAGCTCAACTCACGTAATCCAGTGAAAAAAACCAAGCTACAGCCCATAAAAGTAATGCCCACTTTTAAAATGTAGGCGTTCCATGAATCATGAACCACAAAACTAGTGAAAAGGATAACTGGAGTAGTTATCCCACAACTACAATGAACACTGAGTAACAACGATTGCTCCCTCCCTATAGTACATAAATTACTAAGAACATAAACATAAAGGCCCAAACTTTATGACACAATAAAGTCAAGCAAAATAATAATATTCAAATTAGTGATGACATTTTTCCCCTGTAAGCTGATCACTGATACCTGAGCGACCATTCTAAGAATTCACAACAAGACTATATCAAACCATATAGTCAACAAGATGATTACAAATTACACTAGATCAAGTATCGGCAATTCAGCTTCACAAAAAAATTAATTAATTAATGAAAAGAAAGCATCTAATAAGTACTGCACCAATAGTTCATCAAGATAACATTAGCCAGCAAGAAGTAGAGCCAAAGGGAAGCCTTAATGCACTCTATCTGGAAGCATAATCCAAAGCAGGCTGTTACCGGACCAAAGAAATGCCAAGCCTTTAAAAGCACATGGAGAAAGGCTGAATTGAGGACATACTTCCAATATAAACAAGTACTCCAGCAAGACCACATAGCTAGATTAACTCCCATTTATCTTGTCAAAATGGTGCAGCATGATATATTCCATGCCACTAGAAGCTGCTATATTTACATACTTTCTAGGGTTCAGGAGGCCAGATAATTGATGAATGAGGACAGAAAACCATACCATAGGAAGAAAGGATCATTGGAGTATAAATTGGCAAAACATGAAGTAAAGCAGATGCCAAATCCAAATGAGGCAATTCAGTATTCCCATGTATTGAGTTAAAAGGATGGGAGAATTACACTAATTATTGATTATTGATAGTGAATCTTGGATAATAGCTAATAGATAACCTAGGAAAGTATACAAGGCACAGAACCAACACAACGAAGGATTTAATGCACCACATTAGCTCATATCCCTTAATTAGCTTGGAATTAAGGTTTAATGTTATTGTTATTATTGTACGATATTAACCCACACTGCATGGTATGTACCATGGCAGACAGATGAAAGCATTGTATAGAGCTCTACACATCTGCTACATGCGAACAGGCCTGCACCAGAACAGGGCACTATGCATTTCTTCTGTACTTTAAGTACTGCACTAATTCAAACCAACTTGGGTATAATAATGGTGTTTTAATTTTTGCCCACGTGCACATGCACACGTGCTTACATTTATAGTGTTTGGTCCAAGGATTTATTTAGCATATCACATTAGCCCATACCACATATTATGTCCCAGACTGCACAGATAGAGGCAAAGTGAAGAGCTACATGCCTCTCTTAGATGATCAATTACAAATATGTCAACAGGTAGATCAAATAATGTGCCTAAAAACTGTAGACATGAATATGATCCATTCAAAGTCCAAAAGAAGCAGGATAAACAGCAGATTTATGAGATAAAGTATAATAAGAAGATGAGTATATTTAACAACAAGCAATGAGTGTTAAATATAATAGGATGATCTTCAACAAGCGAGAAATCTACGAGACATAAGTGTAGCTATTTATCTTCGAACAAAGGCAAACCATCAAAAAAGCCAAGCAAGTATTCCTTACCATATCATAAAAGTGAGCCGGTATAGACTTCGATCAATGAGAGTAGCATATGGATGTAATTCCGATTAAATTTATTTGTTTCTGATTTTTTCTACATCAAAAATGGAAAGGGTTACATGAGTTTGTAAAAAATATAAACTATTAAAATAGTTGTATGGATGTATTTACTTTATACTCATCTAAATAAAGATAATCAGATAGAAAGTTTCAGTCACTCTGCGAGACACGAGATGGCTTATTTTGCTTTGCTAAGCTCACACTTGTATCCCCACCATGACTAATGAAGTATAAATGAAGCCGATATCTAAATTCTCAATATACTTTATTCATTTGAAACTCTACACTTTTTAATATGATCTAAAGTCATATCAAGATCGAACTTCTCCTGCAAATATATTTAAAAATTATAAAAGTTATAAGGTATATTAAGTACGTTAAAAATAATCTAAAAGTAATCTAAAGTAATCTAATATAATTATACTGACCTGAGTTGATCGATCATAGATGCTTTTTGTGCATTAGTGATCTCACTCCACTTTCTGACCACAAGTTGTGCCATGTCATGTACAACCACTCCTATCTCAATCAAAAACTCGGAGCGAAACTCTCCTAATGGTTGTCCAACCTCAGATGGCAGAAGAATAGGCAACTTCTGTCCACCACGCATTTTAATCAGATGTGCAGACTTGTATCCGCGAGCAGGACCTCAGCCCTTCTTCTTTGATGATATAGCTGCAAAATATATTGAACTAAATTAGTGCAAAATAACATAGAAAAAATATAGCCAAATAAGATACGTTTAAAGTAGAGTTAGTACATGATGCACCAACAGATGACCCCTCTGTCAAAACTGGAATGTAAGGAGAATCATCTGGCCTCGATGTAGCAGGAGTATCCCTTGAAGACATCTGCAAACAAACATACAAACTAGAATTAATAAATAAGAAAGTATAAGAATATATAGTTGCAATAAGTAAAAAAAAAATGAATGCTACCAAATTAATCACTGTCATCACTAATATGCTCATTGTCTTCATCATCCTCCATATCAGAACTATGTATAGATCCCTCACTTTCATGATCAGCTAGTGTCATCCTCTTCAACATCTTCGCATATAAACTCATCTTGATCGCCATCACTTTGACCTCTAATATTTTCTTGAATTGTAACTATTTTAGCATCAGTGTCCGTACATCGAGATGTTATTAAGTCCATGTCAGGTTGCTCGTATGTGAATCAAAGGACTGTTGAATCATCTTCTTGATATACTTCTTCTTAAACATCATCTTTTTTTGGAATATCCCACAAATGACGATGACTAACCTTGTATACCACTTTCCAATTAGAATTGTTCTTCAAATCATCCAACTAGAAAGCCATTCAGCTTGTGATGCTAAAATGAATGGCTCATGTTTGTACCATTGTGAACTAATATTTATACTTGTAATGTTATAATGTTGTTGCATTTTTCTATGCTTTGGTTCAGTTTCAAACCATTTGTACTTGAACATTATCGCCTTACAACCGTTAACAAAATGAAATTCAAGGACCTCTAATAATATACTATAAAAGTTAATTTCTTCTCCTAGATGAGTAGAGGGAACATAAACGCCACTATTCTATGTTTTATGGCTGACATCCCGATTAACAGTGATAAATTTAACGTCGTTCACCACACAGCTAGTATACGAGCACACACGACTATCGGAACCAATAGCTAATAAATAAAGCTCATCAGTAGCTTCAGATGCCCAGCAAAATGCTTATTTAACATTTGGATAAACCAAATATCAACGTCATTTGAAATAAAGACATGATATAATAATTTACAATATTAATAAATGTACGTGCTTACTTCATTTTTAAACCACTCAAAAAATCTTTCCTTTTGTAATTGGTCAAGTTGTTCCGGTCCAGTTAGATTTAGCTGATCAATGTGTTGGCTATAGAGAACATTACACTAATGAGCACTATAGATAATTTAAAGATATGAAGAAATAATTTTACAAGTATAGTTACTTGAGAAATGGTTGCACCTCTGGACAATTATTGATGAGGTACCAATGTACTTGTTTTAAAGTTTTATCATCTAAATGCACAATTTTTCCTTTTCCAAGAGGCCGCCAACAAGTTGCAAATATATTTAATTGCTTGTCCAAATGGCTATCCGAATCAAAATTTCATTCCGGATGATTGAATCTTGTTTCTATGCCTCGAAGATACAAAGAATAAAATGTAAGAGACTCGTTGACAACATAAGCTTTTGCAATTGAACCTTTCGGATGAGCCTTATTACGTACATATTGTTTATACATACTAAGTGCCCTTTCGAAAAGATATATCTATCTACTTTGAAAAGGTCCGGCAAGTAAGGCCTGGTAAGGCAAATGTATTGATAAGTGCACCATAATGTCAAAAAATGCTGGTGGAAACATTCATTCAAGCTTACATAAGATCACCACAATCTGCTTGTAACAACTCCAAATCCCTAACATACAATGTCCTTGAACAAAGTTGTTGGAAGAAATTAGAAAGCTCAATTAAAAAGTACTACTCTTATGTTTCTGCAAGAATGGTTGAATGCCAATAGGTAGCAATCTTTGAAGTAGTACATGACAATCATGTGTCTTCAAGCCGGATATCTTTCCATCACCTTCATTTATGCACCTTGAAATATTAGAAGAATATCCATCGGGCACCTTCACAGATTTTAGCCACTTACAGAATTATCTTCTTTCATCTAATGTCAATGTGTAAGATGCAGGAGGCTTATAAACTCTATTACCTTGAGTTTGTAACCACAACTCCCTTCGGATCCCCATTGAAGCCAGGTTCTCTCTTGCTTTATATGTGTCTTTTGTCTTACCTTTGATGCTTAATAAAGTTCCCACAACATTGTCACAAATATTCTTCTTCTCAATATGCATTACATCTAAGTTATCTCAATTTTAATGATGACCAATACTCCAACTCGAAGAAAATGCTCTTCTTATACCAATTCAACTCATTTGTTACACACTTTCGCTTTCGATGTTTATTGTTTGGATGTTTTTCGGGCTTTTCAACAGCTATGTATTCTAATTGCATTAATATTTCTTCACCGGTCAATATTTTTGGTTTGACTCCATGCTCTCTATTTTTATCATGGAATCTACTATTTCACCACTTATGATCAATAGGCAAGTAACGACGATGTCCCATCATATAGCAAATCTTATCTTTCAGCTTTTTGGATGAGGTTTGCTCATTACAAACTGGACATGCCCTATAACCCTTTGTGCTCCAACCAGATAATAATGAGTATGCTGAAAAATCATTCACAGTCCATAATAAAGCTACATGCATCCGAAAACTCTCTTTCGTACATGCATCATATACAACAACACCTTCGGTCTATAAATGTTTAAGTTCATCCACTATTGGCCTTAAAAATATATCCATATTCCTACCTGAAGATTTAGGACCGGGGATAAGTAACGATATCATGAAGAATGTTTCTTTCATATATTTCCATAGAGGTAAGTTATAAGGTACTAAAATGACGGGCCACATACTGTATGCATTACTCATGTTTCCAAATGGATTGAATCTGTCTGAAGCAAGACCTAACCTTACATTTCTTGGTTCACTGGCAAAATTATGATACTTTTAATCAAAATCTTTCCATACTTCTCCATCTGTTAGATGCCATAACACCCCATATGTGATTGATTGCTTATCATAATGCCACCTCATATCTTCAACTGTATGTCTTGAGGCATATAGACGTTTCAAACGAGATGAGTGAAAAATACCGCATAACTTTATAAGGTATCTTACTATCTTCTTACCTTTGTCTCCAACCACTTGGTACCTAAGCTCGTTGCATACCAGACATTTTTCTAAAGAGGCATTCTCCTTCCAAAAGATAGCACAATCATGCTTGCATACATGTATGTTCTCGTAGCCTAAACCCAACTTATTCATCTTCTTTTTGGCCTCATAGTGCGAAGAAGGTGTCCTAGTACCATTCGGAAATGCCTTTTTCAATAGTTCAAGCAACATATTGAAAGACTTATTTGTCCATCGATTGAGGACCTTAATGTGCATTAACTTCACTAAGAATGTCAAAGCAAAAACTTTTCACATCCAGGATAAAGCTCAGATTCCACCTCATTGAAGTTCATCAAATTTCTTACTATGATCGATCCTTCCATGGTCAGACATCATCGGATTGTCATCATCATTGCCAACCTTAGTGTGAGCACCACTTGAGTCGGCGATGTCCTGCAATGCTTCGACCATCTCATCTTGTTCCCTTTCTTGGTCATCATCTTCATTCTCGTTTTTATCCGAGACATTGCTTCCAAACTGTTCTCCATGAAAATACCACATTTAATACATCTTCGAGAAACCTTTTAACGAATAGTATAATTTAACTAAATCAGGCTTATGTCATAATCCATTATAACATTGTACACAAGGACAACGTATCTTCCCTTCTTAATTAACATGAAGCCTTGCCTTTTCTATGAACTTCTTAATACCGATTGCATATTCAGGACAATTTTGATTCTTTAGATGTATCCAACTCTTATCAATCGGCATCGTTGGATGACATAAAATCTGAGTAAAATAGTCATAATTTGTTGGATGACATCAAATCAACAACAAGAGCAGTATTAACAAGAGCAGTTATAACATTCATTGGATGCTTCATTATTCTTCTTTGTAAAATATCTAAGCGTAAATAGATCATGCCTCACTAAATTAATTGAACAATGACCCTCCCTTCCATTCTTCTCTAATAGGACAAAGGTTTAGCGGTTATGGTGGAAAAAGTGTGAGAAGTATGATGATAGAGAATTATTTCCTCCTAGGATGATGAAAGACTCAGGAAAATACTTCGGTGCTGTGCCAAACGATGGCACACAACTAGTCACAAATGGAACACTGGTGTCTTGGTAAGTGGTAAGAACATATCAATCAAATGCAACTAAGCTTTACAACTAAACATTGTAACAATATAAAAGGACATTAGCATCATCCCATAAGATAAGGAGAACCAAATAATATGTTATTTGATCTATTTATTTGTTTATTTAAAAAAGATGATCTAACAATAGTAGACGCATCAAATCAGGGCCTCAAACAAGATCCTAATCATATTTGTTTCAACCCAAGCAGGAATGAACTAGAACTATCAAGCTAAAACCTCATGATTTAGTTCAAGGAGGAATGTAGATGGCTGGACGTCAATAATACCAAGTTTGCTACTTTCCTTTCTGACACCATTGCAGAACCTTTCTGACACCATTGCAGAAGTTATATATGAAATAATCATTACCTTCCAAAACAGCATTCCACGGCCAATGATAATATTCAGACATGAACTACACCAAGAAAGCAAGTGAAAGAATTGGACAAAATTTACACTAGCTAGCGATTTCTGAATGCCACCTCCTTTCAAATAAGTGGTATAACTGCCATAAAATGCCGATAACTTATCAAATTTTGTCAAACAAAGAAAATGGGCGATTCGGTTATAAGATGTGCACAGTAAAATGGGCAACATGTTCTTAGTAATTGGGCAAGCCCATTTCAGCCTAGAAGCATGGGAAAGGCTGCTTGATTGCATTTATCATGGAAGCAATACACAAGATTGACTAGAAACATTTGGATTGAGTTGGATTCAATTCCTGTCACTAATTAGATCAACAGCAATCAGAAAACTCATAGGAGAGTCATATTCTCCTGAATATGATAGACGGATGCTTAACACTCGAGCATTCAATCATTATTATATTTTTTTACATATTCAGCTGTAAGAGGCTTCTTCTTGTAGTGGCCTATTAGGTAACCATACAAGTCAGAAATCTAGCCATACGCCTCAAAAAAAAAAAAGCTTCCACTTGTCATACAGAACTTATAGTTTGGGACTAAGGCTTGGTGGTGGTGGTTGTTATATTGTCATTGTATAAAAAACACTAGGATCAGTGTCTAGGTGATCTGTTAATCCATAGTCCAATACCATGGACCAGAAACAATAACATATTTTGGACCAAACAACAGCCAGCAAGTTCACACCACCATAAGAGCTTCTATAAGCTTTTAACATGAATTTTTTAATCTAATTTCATTGAATAAATGCAGAAAAGAATTCCCAAAGATGAACACAAGCTAAGACATCTCAGGTTCTAGCATTGGTGAAACATCACTGGCTATAGAACAAGAAACAAAATCATATTTTGGAGCAACCAATACCCTGCATACACTACATTATGAGATTCCAGAAGCTTTTAACATCAATTATTTTTATCTAATTTTATCTTATAGAATGCAGAAAAAAATTTCGATAAACAAGAATATAATCTGAGACATCTGGCATCTAGCATTAATGAAACAATATTAGCTAAAGAAACAGCTAAATCATTTAATGAATCCTGATTCCACAAGGAGAACATATACAGTCAACCTCCATGACATACCTTAACTAAGACCTTTGATTTCCCCAAAGTGGGCTCTCTCCTCAAAGGGAAAAACGGAGGAAGATAAGAAAGAGCAGCTTTGGTTTGATCTTAGTGTGACCAGAAAATCGTGAGTGTTTGTCAAATCACAGGAAAAAAAAATTATATTTTAGAAGATGAGTGTTAGTGCAACATAAGATTGCTCCATTTTGTCCTCAATATCCAGTACTGTACCAAGTTCAAAACATGAAAATAATTTGACGACACATGAAGCAAAGATATCAATTTACTGGTGATTTAGTTTGTGACAGAAAACATTATTTGTCAACTACTCTAAAATATTATGCTAACGTGCGCAAAATCGGCACCTCACAGCACATTTGAGGTTACATTTGATATCGATGCCAATGGAATCGTGACGGTCTCTGCTAAAGACAAGGCAACTGGAAAGGAGCAGCAGATCACTATTCGGTCTTCTGGTGGGCTCTCAGAAGAAGAGATCCAGAAAATGGTCAAGGAAGCTGAGCTGCATGCATAGAAAGATCAGGAGAGGAAAGCTTTGATTGATATCAGGAACACTGCTGATACAACAATTTATAGCATAGAGAAAAGCTTGGGTGAGTATAGGGATAAGATCCCAGCTGAGGTTGCTTCAGAGATAGAGTCCGCTGTGGCAGACTTGCGCAAAGAGATGGCGGGAGATGATATTGACAAGATGAAGGCAAAAATTGATGCTGCAAATAAGGCAGTTTCAAAGATTGGGCAGCACATGGCTGGAGGCTCCAGCGGACCAGGTCCAGGTGGATCTCAGGGTGGTGATCAGGCTCCAGAAGCAGAATATGAGGAGGTGAAGAGGTGAAGAAAGGTGATACTATCCTTGCACTTAAAAACTAATTTAGAGACAAACATTAATGCTGCAATTATTATGTTATGCTTGACTCAGATATGGTCCAAAACTAGTTTTGATTTTTCTTACTGTAAATATAGAGATGGTTAATTGTTGTCAGTGCCAGTAACACTTGATTACGGACCACTTAAGTTAATTTCCACTTAAAATGATATCAAATTTAAGAATAAATTTGGTGCAAGTCTTCCTCTGTACAAAATAGGGATGTCTGACTTATTGGTGCATGTTTCCATGTCATCCTGTTGTGCGTTGGCTAACCATGTGACTGTTTTTAGTTTGCTTATTTTTCTCATTTAATTGTGAAAGGAGTTCATTCATTGATGTAAGCTATTTTGTGGTCATGTTGCATGCTTATGCTTATGCAGTTTTTAAAATGGCTGTATAGTATATTGCAAGATCAACTGCTAGCAATTCTTTTATTTGGAGTGCAACTGTAGCAATTTTTTATTTGGATTAGTTTAGTGCTTTCACATAATCTCTTGGTTTTTCTTATACTTCTTGACACATAATTTCTTCAATATATACATGTTTCTTTAAGTATTGCTGTCACATGTTGAAAGTTCTTTTCCGCAAAGAAAAACCAAAAGCTTCCTATAGTTAATTCTGCACAGCCAGCCATCTAACTCTCACCTAGGTTAATGAAGGAAGCTTAATATTTTTGTCAAATATACAAGAGCTCTCTTTTGCAAAGAAAAAACCAGTTATCTTTTGGTTATTCTACATGGCCAGTCATCTTATTCTTACCTAGGTTAGTGAAGGAAGCATAATACTTCTGTCCAACATATGAAAGCTCTTTTTTGCAAAGAAAAACCACACCCATCTTATAGTTGTTCTACATTGCCAGCCATCTTATACTAGGGTAGTGAGTGAAGCTTTATTTGCAGCTTCTAAGTGTGAAGTCCTATCTGTCATCCATGTGATGGCATCATTATGTACCTTCATATCACTCAACTACAAAGGAAAATATCCCTATCAGACTATTCCTTGTAACCGCTGAAGGCCTGTCTGGGTGTGCATGAGACCAGATAGATAACTCTAGTATGCTAAAATGAGTTAGTATGATGTTATAGCAAACAAACTAGACCAACAAGAAGTAGCTGAATTTGAGGTAGTTATTGTTAAAACCTTATCAGGTGAGTACAACATGCGCCTATGCCATCATGTGTTGGTATGAATGAGTTACATTATAAATTGTGATGCTAGTTGCAAGTAAGAGAGTAGGTGCACTTTACTACTAATATAGCTAGAATATGGTGCATGTGATGCACATGATTTTTCCATTTGAAGAAATAATATATGTTAGGAGGACGTGAACATGACCTTACCAATATGTGTACGTGGCTATGATGCAACTTGAGTCTAGAACCTACATGGCTCTTGGTGAAGGGCCTATTTGGATTAGCTGTTGGCCTTAACAATAACCACTTAAAAGGTGTCCCAACAGCCATTCTAAACAGGGCTGAAGCTATGTTTCCAAGGTTTCCCGGGGTGGGGACTGATGGGACCTTGAATGGAGATGTCACGAACATTGGCCCACGTGGCCAGGTCATGATTCCAGTGTTTCCTGAGGTAACATATAAAGGATATTTGGAGAATAAAAAAATGGAACATATGAATTGGAGCTTCACTAATGAAGGTGCCCAAATTGAGGGAGTTTTGAATTAATAGAACTGATATGCATGACCCTCAACTGCCATCTTGTAGCAGATGCCGCATAATATTCTGTGGGACAATGGAACCTATTTTATTGACTTGCATTTTTATCTACCATGTGTTTTCAGTACTAGTCATAATATGGTTTGAGATGTGTGATGGAGAATTATTGAAAATTCTATAAATAATGCAGTGGTTATTCTACACTCTTCTTTTTTGCTCAAAGGGTAGGCTAATCATGAGAGCCTTGTGATACATGGAAAAATCAGAGTAACTTTTGTAGGGATTTGGGCATATTCTTGCAACTTGTCAGTCTTCCATATCTATATCGTTCTTAATCTTCATTGTTTTCTTCTTTATCTACTTGCAACATTCAGAGTGTCAAGAATTTTTACACTGGCATCCATCCATAACTGCAATTTCTTGACCTTTATACTACCTTGGATATGATTGTGAGAAAAGACGTGCATGTGGGAAACAACACCTATTGTGATGAATAGGTTTCTAACTAACTAATTGCTCAATATTGCTTAAGAAATCATGGAAGATACTTGCAATTATAACAAAGTTTTCGGTAAGATCATTAAATGGCCGTTGAGATTTAACAAAAGCATGGTTATTTAAGGAATTGTGGAGGTTTTCTCTGCTGATTAATCATTGCTGATTAATAAGTATATTAATTCAATCCAATCATCTTCCCTTAACATGGAACGAAAACTATTAAAAATAAATCAGAGGGCTTACCGTTTGGATTGAAGAAGAAGAAGAGATCCGGGGAGAAGAGGTTCAGCGAACAGAGGAAATCCGGGGAGAAGAGATCCGGGAAGAAGAGAACGGCCACGGCGGCAGCGACGGAACCCTTGTCGATTCGGTAAGAAGAGATCCGGCGAGCGGAGGGAGGAGCAGCTTGCCTGAGCAGGAAATCAAAGAAAAATCGGTGTGGATTAAACTATTAAAAACAGATCAGAGGGCTTACCGTTTGGATGAAGAAGGAGAAGAGATCCGGGGAGAAGAGGTCCGGCGAACAGAGGAGAAAACCTTCGTTGCCGGTTTCAGGAAAAATGGAGGAAAATCGCTGGAGATGAAGAAAATCGCGGGGTGGCTCGGTGGAAAAAGGGAAAGTATATATTACCACGAAATATGATTTCGCCGTTATAAATGGCTATATTACGGCAAAATCATATTTCATCGTAATATCTTGAATAATTTTTTTAATAAAAACTTTACTTATAACGGTGCATAATTATTACGGTTAAAAAGCATATTTTGTCATAATAACAAAAAAAAAATTAAAAAAATAAATTCTTAACCTATTAATTTTGTCATAATATATAATTATTACAACAAAATTATGTTTCATTGTAATACGTAAAAATATAAAAATAAATAAAATTCTTAATCTATTACGATGAAAAATATATTTTACCATAATATTATGAAAAAATAAAATTTTTGGTATGAAAACTAAATTTTACCGTAATATATAGTTCTTATGGTGAAAATTATTTTTTATCGTAATACATAAAAAAAAAAAATAAAATTCTTAATCTATTACAGTGAAAAATATGTTTCATTGTAATAGCATAAAAAAATAAAAAAATAAAATTATTCATCTATTATGATAAACAATTAATTTGTCGTAATATATATAATTACAATAAAAATTAATGTTTATTGTAATAGTAAAAAGAAAAAATAAAAATAAATAAAATTCGTAATCTATTACGGTGACATATAAATGTTGCCGTAATATATAGATTTATTACAATGAATATTTCTTCTCA
The DNA here is from genome assembly GCA_900491605.1 of Calamus simplicifolius. NCBI lineage: Eukaryota > Viridiplantae > Streptophyta > Magnoliopsida > Arecales > Arecaceae > Calamus > Calamus simplicifolius. The sequence goes on from UESW01003889.1 coordinate 1,493,762, forward strand.
CCATAATAGTATAAAATATAAAAATATTAAATTCTTAAGATATTATAGTGAAACATAACTTTCACAGTAATATGTAACATTATTATCGTGCAAAATAATTATCACCGTAATAGTATAAAAAATAAAAAAAATAAATTCTTAATCTATTACGGCAACTGATAAATGTCGCCGTAATATATATAATTAATACAATAAATATTATTTTTCACTATAATATCATGAAAAAAAATTATTAATTTTTTTAATTATAATGATGAAAACTTATATCATCGTAATAACTTAAAATAAAAAATATTTTTTAATTAAAATCCTTAACTATAATAATAAAATTATATTTCACCGTAATAAATACATTTGTAACGATGAAATATTGTTTTGTCATAATAACTTAAAATAAAAAAATAATTTTTTATTAAAATTCTTAACAATAATGATGAAACTATATTTTTTCATAATAAATAATTTATAACGGCAAAATATTTGTTTTGTCGTAATAATGGGAAATAAAAAATAACTTTTTTATTAAAATCTTTAACTATAATGACCAACCAATATTGCATCGTAATAAATATATTGTAATGATGAATATAGTTTTATCATAATAACTTGAAATTAAAAAATAATTTTTTATTAAAATCCTTAACTATAACGATAAAACTATATTTCAGCGTAATAAATATATTTATAATAGCAAAAAAATTTTATCGTAAGAAATAGTTATTATGATAAATTTAAGTTTTATTTCACCATAATAAATAAAAATATAACTACGAAAATAATTCACCGTAATAAGTCCATCATAAATAGCCCAATTTCTTGTAGTGTAGATGAAAGCAATGTACTTTTTTTAAAAAAATAAAAAAATTGTGAGACCCAAAGGGGGTTCTGATTGTGTTAAAGATGGCCTCATGAATCAGCAAGTATACATCTCCCACAAAATCAATAGGAAATTTCAGCCTCATCTATGTGACTATCATCGTTAAAATCTTGTCTGTGCAAACAGTGTTCAAAGTAATACATTTTTGGCCCTCCTTTGTATTTGGCGTTAACCACTTTTAGAGGTCATAACAAATGTCATGCCGATTAGAAGAACATAATATCTCTGTTGTGATAAAACTGTTTAGAATTTTAGTATTAAACTAGAGATTGGGTAGAAAAATGAAGATGAAAAAGAAAGAAATATAAGAATGAAGGAATAAATGAGGCTTGAAGAAAGCAAACATAGGATGATGCTTATTGGTTTGGGTATTGTCACGCCCCAGACCCAATATCGGGCACGCAAGGCGTTACCATATTTTTCAACATAAAGCACCATTATATGTAAAAACCAAGTCAAATACAATAATAAAAGTTTTGGACTAACACCCTTACACACCACAATAATAAAGTCTGGGCATCAAGCCCTACATATATGTAATATTGGGGCTACAACAAAATAATGGTCTTGTTTTATTTAATAGAAGATCTATTACCCCACCAATCCATCTTCAACCTCGTGGCTCTGATAAAAACATTGTAAGAATTTTGTGAGCTTACACTCAGTAAGTAAACCACGTTATACAGTCAAATCATAGCATAACAGTCAATAAGCACATAATAATTTGCATTCTTAAACATTCCACAAATACTCAAACATGCAATGTAAGTAAACCCACTGTTTATACTCTCAATGGTAATTGTAAATGTGACCCACGGCCCTACAATATCTCAATAGTGTACCAACAAGCATCCCCCCTACTGAAAGGGTCGAAATACCAGGGTCACGCCATATCATAAACCACCAGAACACATACTCTATATGTGTGATGCCACAACGAACCAAGCAGAACACATCCTCTAGATGTGTGATGCCACCTCGCCATCTCGAACCCAAGCAGAACACATCCTCTAGATGTGTGATGGCATAAACAAGCAGAACACATCCTCTAGACGCGTAGGTGGCATAAACAAGCAGAACACATCCTCTAGATGTGTAGGTGGCATAAACAAGCAGAACACGTCCTCTAGACGTGTGTGTGGTATGACATGATAAAGGAGAACCGCGGCGACACATAACAGTACCTCACATCACATGCACTCATCATATCAACAACAACTCAATATTGCATAAACAGTGGATTATACCTACTAAATAATTGCATGTAATATATCACATCAATGTCATAATAACTGCATCTCTCATGCATCCACATATAAAATCATAGCACATAAACAGCCATGTATTCATAATATTCATCTACTTACAATTTAGCCACTATCCATAGCAATTCTTCAAGTCACAATATAATTCACAATTTAAATATTCATGAATCAATTATTAAATACTGATAACTGGCTTACTTACCTAAGTACGCAATCCAACAGGTATAAATAAGCTAGTCAGATGTCTGAGCACCTACAGGATCATTTACACAATTAATTGATTAGCAAGGAATATTAAAATGACCCTTAGAATTTTTACCCGGACTAGTTCACGGGCCCTACTTTGGGCTCGAATATCTTCCACTATACACACCCAATTGGGGAAGTAAAAATACCCCAAGAAATTAGAATTCACCAAGATTCTAGTCATATAATTATTTTTCTAATCCCGGCCCATTACGGGACCCAAAATCCAGCCCAAAAATGGCTCACTGCACGGCCCAAAAGGCCTGAATCGGCCGGCCCAGCCGGCCCGGTTCAACCCTTATCCCTCCCGATCCCCTGTTTCACCGAACAGAGGACGGGAACATGACCGGCGGCCGGGGCCACCGCCGGCCAAATTGAGGGCAGCCCGACCGCCGGTGGCCGGGCCAGAGCCGGCCGCGGCGGCGGCCGGCCGCCAAACCTCTTCTCTCTCCCTCAATTTCTCTCATTCTCTCTAACTCCTCCGCGCGGCACGGAACTGTGCCGGCGGCACGGCCGGCCACCATGGCCGGCCGGACCTCCACCGGACGCACGCCCGGCGGCGGTGGAGGTGATAGGCCAAAGCTCAGGCTCGGCGAGGCGGCGAGCACGCCGCCGGGCCCGAACCAACCGGCTTCCGCCACCGCGCGAGAGGAGGGCCAATTGGCCCTCTTTCTCCTTTCTCTCTCCACCACCGCCCCGCCGGACGCCTCCCCCGGCGCCGACGGAGTCGTCGGCCAAGTCTCAGGCCCGGCGAGGCGGCGAGCACGCCGCCGGGCCTGAACCAAGGGGATCGGCCGGCACACGATTCTTCCTCGCTCGCGATCTCTCTGGTTCTCTGGTTCTCTTTCTCTCTGGCTCTCTGGTTCTCTTTCTCTCTCTCTCTCTCCTGTCTCTTTCTCTCTCTCTCTCTCTCTCTCTCTCTCTCTCTCTCTCTCTCTCTCTCTTCTCTCTCTGGATCTGGGATTACCTGATGGAGACTGATGCGCCAGCGTGAAGGAAGAAGTCCTTCTCCTCCCTATTTATTCACCTGAACAGTGCCTCGGATCGGGGGTTTCCCGAAAGGCTAAACGCTTCGCTTGGAGCGAAGCATTAGTCCGGGGAACCCAAAAGTTAGGAGCTTGGTTCATCTGAATCAAGCCTGGTTCATCTGAACCAAATCTGGTTCGTTTGAACCGGGTATTACATCCTCCCCTCCTTATAAAAATTTCGGCCTCGAAATTGGTATACTATAAATCTCAAAAGTCAACTATCTTAAATAGATAATTAATTGTGGATACTTCGATTTAATTTCATCCTCCAGCTCCCAAGAAGCCTCCCTCTCAGAGTGATTATTTCACTAAACTTTGACATACGGGATGGTATGCCGCCTTAGAATCTGATCCTTGCGGTCCACGATACGCACAGGATGTTCCTCATATGATAAATCATTCCTCAACTGAATAGGTTCATAAGCTATGACATGACTGGGGTCTGAAACATTTTTCCTCAGCATAGATACATGGAATACATTGTGAACACCAAATAAGATCGGGGCAGTGCTAAGCTGTATGCAACCTCCCCAACTCCATATCATAAGGAATACTACACCATCTTAGGACTTAATCCTTGCGGTCTACCATGTGCACAAAATGATCTTCATAAGTCAATTCTTTCTTAAGCTAAACTGGTTCAAGTTCTAGCACATAATAGGGTTTAAAATATATCTCCTTAGTCATAAAGGTATGAAACACATTGAACACCCCAAAAAAGTAATGAAGATAGTGCTAAGCTATAAGCTGCATCCTTTATTTTGATCAAAATCTTAAATGGCCCAATGTATTGTGGCTTAAATCACCTCTAACACAAATCTCATCATATCATTGTTAGTAAAATTTCCAAATGATCTTCAACCTGAAATTTCAAATCTTTCTGTTTAACATCAACATAACTTTCTATTGACTCTGAGCTACATGAAGCTGCCTTGATACTTTCTCATATTTGTTAAACCAGCTCAGTAATCAAAATTGTCTCTCTCACACTTCATCTCAATAAAAATTACACCTTATATCATAGACAACAAAATGAATCCATTTGAATATTGGCTTGGTAATCAATAAATAAGCAATTTCACTAAGGGTAAGAAGCTATATCAAGCACTTTCTAAATCCATCACACAGGCTCGCAGTATATCATCAAAAGCTAATTGGTTCATGCAGATTGTCCATCTTTTTAAGGGTGGAAGGCTAGACAGAAATTCAGCTTAATCCACAAAGCTTTATGAAAACATCATCAAATTAGAAGAGTGAGACAAATGGGTTCAGACTTAATTTACTACTAAACCAGAAACAAATATTAACATCTTTATCTCACTAAAATTTCATCCTCAAAATTAAATGTCCACTAATTTTGTACCATTAAAGATACTCACTAGCAGCTTTTATTTCATTCCCAAGTACCCAAATGACATGTCCAACTTTCAAAATTAATTTGATCTTTCTACCAAATAAAATTGAATTCTTTAAGAAGTATTTCTTTCCTGTCCCTTTTTTATATATATATATACCTTAACTTCTTACAACACAATCATTATAAATATCATAGAATCCATCACATGTATTATGTCATCCATTCTTAAGGTTAGTAACACATCAGGTACTCTTAACTCCTCGATAAGACAGTTCGAAATTCTTGAGACTTAGATATAAGATAGTTTTCTTCCAATGCTCTCTTAACTCTTGAATAGTTGAATGTGCCATTAATCATTACAACACTTATTTTAATCATCATAACATACTTGGTTTCACTTTTGAATACTTCAAGCTAACATCTATGATCATTATGCAATTATTTAGGATATCTTTCATAATTATCATAATCAACTAATTTAATTTCTTTGAATAATAGTGCCATCATAAACATCAGTATGATTAATTTATCTCCTTCATATTTATCAATAATACTACCATAACCAATCAATTTCTCATGAATAGGTCAGTATATCCTCAATAATGCAATTTAAATGATTTAAATTCTTGAATCGATTATTTCGTTACCAATGATTATCAAAATCATCTATAGATTATGCAATGTCTCATGCCATAACATGACCAACTAATTTAAACCCTTCAAATATCTCAAAATAACTTCACTAATCTAGCTCAGATGGATACAAGACTTATAAGGCCAATAAAGATTGAAAATGCACTTACCATCCGAAAGACATAATTAAAAATTATAGTAATCTCTCTATGACTTGAAAGTGATAGCAGAAGTATCCTTAACCATAATCCATAACTGATAATAATCAACATAAAATCATCTCCCTCCTATTTTCTTAACAATAATTATGCCACATATGGATGATTGATAATTTATCCATCCTGAAGAAAGATATCTACGTAGGAACTATGAAGAAAGGTACAATAAGTATGCACGATAATCTATGAATAGATATCTTGATCTAGAAGTCTATTAATAGATGAAAATTCCTATGAAATTCTTTATCAGTGAAGTTTATCATATTCTCATTATTGCTAAAATCTTTCATGTTCTACCATCAAAATATTTGATCATTTATAGTCAAAATCAGTTCTAAAGATTGATAGAGTCTATTGCTCTCAAAAACTTAAACAGTATTTGTCTCAGCATTTAAAATTTTATATTCTTCCTAAATGGTCCATCAAGATATAATATGCAGTCAACTATTTCATTAGCATCAATTTCAACCATCTCCACATCTAGCAAATTAACAATCAGTTTGAACATGCAATATTCATAATAAAAATTCTCTTAGTAAAATTTACTATATATACATATCCATCCAAACTCAAATTCAGAAAGTACTCAATTGTAATTGATCAAAAATATGTAGTTAACTATTTCATTACCAAAATATCATCAATTTTAATCATCCATATAACCAGCAGATTAGCTCATAATCTTAAACTTACAATATCAACAATGTAAGTTCCACAATTAAAAATTCATTTTATACATCCACATTCAGATTCAGATTTAATACCTCAAAATCCATATATCAACTCAATTGCAATATGAACATAATGGTGTTATCTTAGTCATATTAGTCATTAATTAAAAATTTCCACTATTATATCATATTCCATATATTCATCTGTCTTTTATTGCATATCCAATTAAAATTTCATCTCTCATATTATTTAAAGATCTAAAATTGCTATGAATCATTTCCAACAAGTTTAACATAGATAAAACCTATAGAAGCCCCTAGGCCTCCCCATTGGTCAAGGCTACCAGCCAGGGAGCCCACATAAAATCATTAGCTTCTGATTCGATGGTTCATTCTTAATTCCTATCAAATTTATAATTCAATTAATATCTTGATAAACTTTAAATTTCAAGCTTCCAAAGCATAATTCATGAAATTCCTTGAAAGTCATAATTGTCTCAATGTCATCCAAGTATTTTTCCTAGAGTGTCAATATGCATATGTCCCTAAGGTCATAACCTGGGTCCTGTGGGTTATGGGCCCACCACGCTTCCGCTGCGTACTCTGATGCTGCATGTCCTGCATAGACTGCGCCATACCCGAGAGAGCTTGAAGCATCTCGGACTGGAATCGCTGGTGCTCAGTTCCTACTGGGTTGGCAGGGGCCATACCTCCAGTAGTTCCTTAACCTACCGGCTGATTAGCATTACCGGCCAGAGAGTCCTCCTCATACAGTTGGCTCCTAGTATGGCGAGCCATAACTAATTCCTGGTAAATTGGATGTGGTTAATATCATCATAAACTAATGTGTCAGGTGTCTCTAAATATAATGTCATCAAAATATGTTCTCTCCGTGTTATCGTATCAATATGTCTGTGTCCCTAGGATCATAAGTTCTCTACCTGTTATCATGTCAATATGTCCGTGTCCCTAGGGTCATAACCTAAGCTCTGATACCACTAAAGCTGTCACGCCCCAGACCCAATATCGGGCTAGGGTGACAACCCGCCGCGTGTCGGGCACGCAAGGCGTTACCATATTTTTCAACATAAAGCACCATTATATGTAAAAACCAAGTCAAATAGAATAATAAAAGTTTTGGGCTAACACCCTTACACACCACAATAATAAAGTCTGGGCATCAATCCCTACACATATGTAATATTGGGGCTACAATAAAATAATGGTCTTATTTTATTTAATAGAAGATCCATTACCCCACCAATCCATCTTCAACCTCGTGGCTCTGATAAAAACATTGTAAGAATTTTGTGAGCTTACACTCAGTAAGTAAACCACGTTATACAGTCAAATCATAGCATAACAGTCAATAAGCACATAATAATTTGCATGCTTAAACATTCCACAAATACTCAAACATGCAATGTAAGTAAACCCACTGTTTATACTCTCAATGGTAACTGTAAATGTGACCCACGGCCCTACAATATCTCAATAGTGTACCAACAAGCATCCCCCTACTGAAAGGGTCGAAATACCAGGGTCACGCCATATCATAAACCACCAGAACACATACTCTATATGTGTGATGCCACAACGAACCAAGCAGAACACATCCTCTAGATGTGTGATGCCACCTCGCCATCTCGAACCCAAGTAGAACACATCCTCTAGATGTGTGATGGCATAAACAAGCAGAACACGTCCTCTAGACGCGTAGGTGGCATAAACAAGCAGAACACATCCTCTAGATGTGTAGGTGGCATAAACAAGCAGAACACGTCCTCTAGACGTGTGTGTGGTATGACATGATAAAGGAGAACCGCGGCGACACATAACAGTACCTCACATCACATGCACTCATCATATCAACAACAACTCAATATTGCATAAACAGTGGATTATACCTACTAAATAATTGCATGTAATATATCACATCAATGTCATAATAACTGCATCTCTCATGCATCCACATATGAAATCATAGCACATAAACAGCCATGTATTCATAATATTCATCTACTTACAATTTAGCCACTATCCATAGCAATTCTTCAAGTCACAATATAATTCACAATTTAAATATTCATGAATCAATTATTAAATACTGATAACTGGCTTACTTACCTTAGTACGCAATCCAACAGGTATAAATAAGCTAGTCAGATGTCTGAGCACCTACAGGATCATTTACACAATTAATTGATTAGCAAGGAATATTAAAATGACCCTTAGAATTTCTACCCAGACTAGTTCATGGGCCCTACTTTGGGCTCGAATATCTCCCACTATACACACCCAATTGTGAAAGTAAAAATACCCCAAGAAACTAGAATTTACCAAGATTCTAGCCATATAATTATTTTTCTAATCCCGACCCATTACGGGGCCCAAAATCCAGTCCAAAAATGGCTCACTGCACGGCCCAAAAGGCCTGAACCGGTCGGCCCAGCCGGCCCGGTTCAACCCTTATCCCTCCCGATCCCCTGTTTCACCGAACAGGTGACGGGAACATGGCCGGCGGCCGGGGCCACCACCGGCCAAATTGAGGGCGGCCCGGCCGCCGATGGCCGGGCCAGAGCCGGCCGCCGCCGCGGCCGGCCGCCAAACCTCTTCTCTCTCCCTCAATTTCTCTCATTCTATCTAACTCCTCCGCGCGGCACGGAACTGTGCCGGCGGCACGGCCGGCCACCATGGCCGGCCGGACCTCCACCGAACGCACGCCCGGCGCTGGTGGAGGTGACAGGCCAAAGCTCGGGCCCGGCGAGGCGGCGAGCATGCCGCCGGGCCCAAACCAACCGGAACCGGCTTCCTCCACTGCGCGAGAGGAGGGCCAATTGGCCCTCTTTCTCCTTTCTCTCTCCACCACCGCCCCACCGGACGCCTCTCCCGGCGTCGGCGGAGTCGTTGGCCAAGTCTCAGGCCCGGCGAGGCGGCGAGCATGCCGCCGGGCCTGAACCAAGGGGATCGGCCGGCACACGATTCTTCCTCGCTCGTGATCTCTCTGGTTCTCTTTCTCTCTCTCTCTAGCTCTCTGGTTCTCTTTCTCTCTCTCTGTCTCCCTGTCTCTTTCTCTCTCTCATGCTCTCTCCCTCTCTCTCTCTCTTTCTCTCTCTGGATCCAGGATTACCTGATGGAGACTGATGTGCCAGCGTGAAGGAAGAAGTCCTTCTCCTCCCTATTTATTCACCTGAGCAGTGCCTCGGATCGGGGGTTTCCCGAAAGGCTAAACGCTTCGCCTAGAGCGAAGCGTTAGTCCGGGGAACCCAAAAGTTAGGAGCTTGGTTCATCTGAATCAAGCCTGGTTCATCTGAACCAAATCTGGTTCGTTTGAACTGGGTATTACAGGTATCATGGGCAAGATTCCTCACAGCCATACAATGCTGGATGATAAAACCACAAAGTAGGACCGAGAGGATGAAAAATGCTTTCAATGGCGTCATTCTTTTTCTTTTGAAAATCCCTTCTTCCTCATTATTTTGAGGTGCAATAATCCTTCCTCTCATCTCCTATTTATACAGCGCACTGAGCAATATTGTCATATAAGAGGAATAAGAGCCTAAAATTTTGCAATGGCCCATCTCTCATTTCTTCCAAAAAAAAAAAAGAGAAGAAGCTCCCATTAGTTGTTTATCTGAGGTTGCCTGAACTCCATGTCCTGCCATTGATGCTTGGGTCCACAATCTTTTATCTTCAGATGTTTATTTTCCAAGATTCCTAGAAATCAACACATTTTTCATGGTGCAACACCACGGTAAAGAAGAGATAAACACTTGAATTAGAAAGGAGTGGAGACCGTAAGTCATCTATAAGTGGACAACATTGTAGGTTCCGCTAACATAAGTGCATACCACACTAAGATGATTCAAATAGTCCAATAGTATCAATCATGGTTTACCATAATGAACTTACATAAATTACTTTATTAATTTGATATTCCATTAATTCAAATATTTTTTAAAAAAATTGCATTGCAAAAATATCTAACATTAATTCATAATTAGTGAAGAGAAAATAAACTATTAAATATATTTCTTTTTGTTAAAAAAAATACTTTTAGTCTACATGGAAACTTTCTTATTATAATCACTCTTTTTAGTAAAGTGGTAATGACAACAATGATATCACTCTCATTCCTATCATCTTTTCAAAAAGAAAAAAAAGAAAAAGAAAAAGAAAACAAGAAAATGTTCTTTACAATTCCACAATTTTTTCCATACAATTAGCTAGCATTTTTGGCACTTTATATGATTAGAACACCATGTCACTTGATGTATCTTTCAAACAAAAAAATGTGTCATCCTAATGGACTCACACAATTTTATTTGAAATTTCAATATAATATCCTCATGTGACTAAAATAAGAAATGAATTCCGAGTATATCAACAAAAGACAACATGTCCATGTTATTGTAGCTAAGTGGCTTTTGTCCAAACCTAAAACGAAACTTATTGCCGAAAAGGGATGGTCCTTGGCTAGTATCTTCTCTTCTCATATATTTCCACAAAATAGATAAGAAATGCAAGGCTAGGCAAGCATTTCACTTTGATATTGCTGGAAAGGGATGGTCCTTGGCTATTTTCTTGACATTTCTTTCGATATACAAATGATGCATTGCTCAAGTTTCAAAATGAAGACACAATACAAGACTAGTTATGGAGATTCAAAATTTTGTTAAAACTATTTACAACGTCTGTAGATAAATTAAACAAAGATACATATGGTTTGCATTTCACTCCTAAAGATACAATGCTTGCCATCGATGTACGTTGGTTGTTGTACCACAATGCATCACATCTAGCAATATTAAATCGGGCGGTAATAGGAAAGGTGCTAACCCTGTGGATTGCATGGGGTCAAATGTGGATCGTATGGGAAGGGAAAGTCTTCCCTCCGTGCATGATTTCAGGAAAGGTGCCACCCAAAAAATCCGGGCAGGCACCGCCCTCTATCCCCTTCCCTCACCATGATAAAAGGGGAAGTGAGGAGCTCCCTATGCCTCGTCCAAGCCTGACTGAGCACTGGTAAGCTCCCCTCCCCTACACTACCATTAGAGAGAGACAGAGAGGGAGAGAGGAGAGGAGGCTCTGTTGGCCCAGATGGCAACCCAAGAGGGGGGTGAATTGGATCCTTAAAAAATTTAATCTTTTAAAAACTATGTGCTTTGGAATAACTGAGATTAGTGCAGGATAAATATTAAGCACAAATAAAGAGATAGAGTGAAAGAGTCAAAACACGGCAAACACAAGGATTTTATAGTGGTTCGGTGTATCCAACACCTACGTCCACTCCCAAGTATCACTTGGGTCACACTATAATCTATTGATTACAGCCGAGTTGTTTTACAAGCTCACAACTCAAAACTTGTTGTTTCCCCCTGGGATTACAACGAACCCAGCTGGTTTTTCGGGCTCACCAGCACAAAACCCAACAACAAGCTATCCTTAGCTTGTACCAAGGTATACCACCTCCACTAATTCAATCCCTTTGATTGAACTAGCAAACAATAAATGAGAATAGAGTTTACAATACAAGATAGCTCCTTAAGTGAGCAAATATGGAATTAAATAAACAAGGGTAAGAAAAGCCTGTTTGAAGCGAATTTGATTTGAGCTTTTCTTCTTTTTCTCTTCTCCTTTGAAATGTTGAATCAGGCCTCAGCTCAGATTCTTCACAAAGATTATAGTTGAGAAGTTGGAAAAATCAGGGCTTTTGCTTTCTTTTTTTCTTCACTTGGAAAATCCTTCGATTTTGAACTTGAGTGCCTTGGATTTCACTTTGAGCTTTCTTGAGTTGATGGATTTGAGCTTTGACTCTTTCCTCTTTGATTTCATGCTCAAGACTTCTCGGATTTTTCAATCTATTTTTCTCTCTTTTTCTGTATATATATTTTTTTCAAACGAACGGTTCCCCCTTTTTATAGATTTCTTAATCCAGGTTTTAGGTGGGAAATATAGCCGTTGGAGATGTTTGGATTCTTCTACACACAAAGAAAATAGCCGTTAGAGGTTAGGTGAAAAGAAATCTTACCATTGAAGTACGTTCTGACAGATAAAAAAATTTGTTCCTGACAGGTTGGAGTCGGCTCCAACTTTTCAGGTATCGGCTCCAAGTCGGGTGTTCAAAAATAGTAAAAAAAAAGTTGTTGGAGAGTCAGCTCCGAAAAAGATAAGTGTCGGCTCGTCGCTTTCGGGAGTCGGCTCCAAAAAACTATAAGTGTCGGCTCCAGAATAGTCCATAAAACATGCTCTCTGTTCTCAAGTTAGAGTCGGCTCCAGAAACTCAGGTGTCGGCTCCCGAAATCTTAGGTGTTGGCTCCCGAATTCTAGGTGTCGACTCTAGAAACTGAAACAGAATGCACTTCTCTATATCTCAGGTTGGAGTCGGCTCTGAAACCTTGGGTGTCGACTCTGGACCATGCCAAAATCCCAGAAACTTTCTGATACGCCTTGGGGTCGGCTCCTTACCATTTGAGTGTCGACTCCAGGCTCTGAACTTTAAAAATTTCTTTTAAAACCTTGATTCAAAACATGTTTCTTTATTCTTTTTGATTGATCAAACATTTTTTAATCCCTGAAATACTTGTTAAATCTATTAGAAACAAAATGAATATACTCATGTCTTTTATTAATCATCAAAATCAATAATTGGGTCAACAATCTCCCCCTTTTTATGATTATAAAAACATTGAGTATATGCATGAGTAAACAATAAGATTTTCACTTCAAATTTCTCAAATATTTGTTCCTCACGGGTAAGCTCCCCCTGAATGAGGTAGCTCCCCCTATGATACTTAATTTAACATCTATTCTTCCCTTTTAATAGTAAACTTTTAATATTTAATACCAATTAAAAAGTTATATCTATTTTAACATCTATTCATCCTTTCAATGCATATATAGAATTAAAAATTCAATTGCTTCTCCTTATGTGCAATTAATTAGATACCAATAAATTAAGCTTATTTGATCCAATGCATATACAAAAGCTAAATACTTCTCCTCTTTTTTTGTTTTACATTCAATGCATATACGATTATCAAATACTCAATTACTTCTCCCCTTTTTTGTAATCAACAAAAAGGTCAAGAAGTTTCAAGTGAAATGACAAAATTGATAGTTACTTCAAAGATCAAATGATATTCATTAAGTATCAAATAAGTTTATTACATCAAAAAGTCAAGCATTACATCATATTGCAAAAAAAAAAACTTCATTACATCAAAACTTCATTACATTAAAACTTCAAACTAAACTTCATTACATCAGAACTTTTAATAAAAAGTAAATCAACATCAAACTAGACTAATCATCTTTCAATAACATCAAATAAACTTCATTACAAGATAATCAAAAGTTAGTTCTAATACGTCTTTGCAATTCTTCTACTATTCTTCCCATTCCTTCACTCTGCGTTTTGACAAAAGCCTTTAGTCTTTCATCAACAAATGTACATGCAGATGTAATTTTATCCTGAAGCTCAGCATTACATTTGGAATAAGTTTCTGAGTCTCCTCAAATGTCTTTAAGTTCTTCAAAAATGTTCTTGAGATCATTCTTTAAGGATTCAGCGGAGGCTCCAAGTGTAGACTCAATTATTCTAACTCTTTCATCCAAAGAATAGAGGGTCTCTCTCAGGTTCATGAATTGGCTATCTAGCTCAGATTTTATCTCTTCCTTGTGAATAGCAAAAATACTTCTAAGCTGATATAACTGAATATCTGAAAAACTAGTAAATGACTGATCAAAAGCAGAAGGAACAGGTGGAGCTGGAGGTACATCCTGACTGGGCTCTGGTGAGCTGTGTCTCATAGATGGTCCTGCCTTAGAAGGGCCAGGCACATTAGTCTCAGCAACCTTATCGCCAGTATGACCTTTTCTCTCCCATTTACCATCTACTTTTACAAAACCCATCCTGTGCACAGTGGCTAAGCTGTAGTAGTCAGTGTGCCTTAGGTTCTTCGATGGCTCATTCTCAGAAATAACTACACCTTGACTTCTAAAAACTAAGGTTAGGATCATTCCATAAGGGAGTGAAGATCTCTTCTTGCCCCGGCCTCAGTCATATACCATATCATCATCCTAGCAAGATTTATCGGCTGACCCGTCAAGATACTGTCCATGACAACAATGTCTCGCTCTGAGACATACTCAAATGGGCAGTCTTGGGAAATAGAATCCTACTGCAAATGTTGTGCAACAGCCTAAGCTCAAGTAGCAATTGGTTTGCCCTAACCTCTTCAAATTTAGTTATTTCTCTTCCTAACATTCTTGACAAAGCAGCTGATCTCTCACTGTGAATATTTGCAACAAATCCAGTGACAGGAATACTTAACAGATTTCCTAAAATTTGAAAAGTAAGAAATTCTCTTTCCTCTTACTGAACTAATAATTCCACTATCTCCTCTAGATAAATTCAGATAAAATTCTTTAACAAGAGCTGGATAAGTAGAAACATCCAAAGAACAAACTTTATCCCAACCGAGTTCTTTAATCTGTCTACCAATGTCAAAACCCTCGGCATCAAAGAAATCAAAATCAACTTTCCTACCAGTTGGCCCAGATGACAACCCAAGAGGGGGGGGGGGGGTGAATTGGGTTCTTAAAAAATTAGCCTTTTTAAAATAGTTTGCTTGAGATTAATGAAGGCAAATGCAAAGTAACTATAAAGTGCAATGAATAGAATAGAGATAGAGATAGAGTCAATAGAACACGGCAAACACAAAAGATTTTATAGTGGTTCGGTGTATCCAACACCTACGTCCACTCCCAAGATTCACTTGGGTCCACACTATAATCACCCTAGATTACAGCAGAGTTGTTTTACAAGCTCACAACTCAAACTTGTTGTTTTTCCGGGCGCACAACGAACCCAGCTGGTTTTCAAGGGCTCACTAGCACAAAAATCCTAACGCAAGCTTAACCAAGCTTGAACCGAGGTAAGACTACCTCCACTAGTTCAATCCCCCAGATTGAACTAGATACAAACAAATGAAATATGTTTTTCAAATACAAAGCTCCTTAATGAGCAAATAATCAAATAATATAACAAGTTTAGAAAAGCCTGATTTGTAGATGGTTGGCTTTTGAGCTTTTCTTCTTTTCTTCTTTTCTTCTTCTCCTTGCTAGGTTGAATCAAGCCTCAGCTTCGATTCTTCACAGTTGAAGCAGTTGAGAAGGGTTGAAAAATAAAAAGCTGAACTTCTTTCTCCAAGTTGGGAAATCCACAAAAACTTGATTTGAATGCCTTAGATTCCTCTTGAGCTTTTTGGAGTGGAGTGGATTTGAGCAAGAAAGTTTTCCTCTTGAGATTCAGGCTCTCTCTTTTCGGATTTTTGAAATGGGATTTGTCTATTTCAGATTTTCTCTCTTTTTTCCGTTCTTGTTTTTCCGTTCTTTTTTTTTGTTCATTTTTTGAACAATAGTCTTCCCTTTTTATAGATTTCTTTCAAACCATTTTTGGAAGAAACTATCCATTGGAGTATACCTTGTAGCAAAATATATCCGTTGGAAATAAGGTAAAATAGAAATATTACCGTTAGAGCTGATCTGGCAATTTGATTTTTCGTTCCAGGTGGGTTGGAGTCGACTCTAACTTTTCTGGAGTCGGCTCTAGCTCGAGGCACTTCAAAACGATATTTCTGGAGTCGTCTCTGACTTTTCTGGGGTCGACAAGAAACTTTTCTGGAGTCGACTCTAACTTACCCGGAGTCGACTCTAGGTTGGGGCCAGAAAAATCGACGTTCTGCTTCTTCTGTGAGAGTCGACTCTAACAGTCTCGGAGTCGACTCTAACTTCCATGCCAGTTCCGGAGTCAGCTCTGTGATTCTCGGAGTTGACTCTAATGTCTACAATTCTTACCTAGACATTAGATTCGATCCAGAACACTATGTAACTCCTGATTTTGATCATTCAATAGACTTATAATCTGAAACACTTAATCAAAATCATTAGAGCCTCCATTAGTTATACTCAAATAGTTTTGTTAATCATCAAAATCATCAATTGGGTCAACA